>JBAMJV010012631.1:0-39792 GCA_037951105.1 Echinarachnius parma
ACATTTTACAATCATTTGCAACTCTCTCTGCAAATTAAAGGAGCGAAAGGCTTTTAATTCTCTACCGTTGATGACGCTGTATGCAGCAACAAAAACATATTAGCCTATTGTTTACTTCGTTTCTTCTGATCATGCCGACAGACCAAAATTATTTCCCCGGTTAGAATTTAAAGATAAATAACAGTTTTGGGAAAGTTACAGAAAACATTTATAATTGATCAATATTGTTGAATAAGTATCTAAAAAGGGATTGTGTGGTAAAATCCGAACCTAACGATGCGTTAAATGCAGAAATATCGGAAGAAATCCAATACCCGCCCATGAAATGTATAAATCCGCAGCCCGTTCGCACCTGTCCGCGCCGCTAGCGCTGGACTAGAGATATCGACAAGCTGGGGACAAGCCCGTATAGCGAACGCACGTGGTCAAATTGCACGTAGCGTATGCGCGATTCCGCGTTGGCGATATCTATCCGCAGCGCATCGATTTGATAATTTACCAAATATATCAATTAGTATATAGGTGGTTTCCAGGCAAAATTTGTATCATCCCGTATTAGTAAAAACATATTCTTTCACATGATTGGTAATAGGAGCTTCCATTTCATTTTTTGAGAGGGGGGCGTTTCCAAAACTGGCATATACCTTTAAAGGAGAATTCTGGAAAGTATCATGATCATGCATTATATATCATCTAAACAAAGCAATACCTTGATAAACTGAAGCGTTAAGGCCACAAGAACTGTATATGTTCCCAAGAGAACAATCCTGATGACATCCAACCAAATCTGTGCATAGAAGAAATGTACAGGTGATATAAAAACAGACATTACGACAGGTTACAGTGTAATAAACCCCTCACAAAAAGTTCTGCAATTCAAGTTTGAGCGTTCATATCTCTCCTATTACTTTTTTACCGTCCATGAATCTGGTATCATTGGAAAGCTTGTATTCTCCCCTTTACATTGATATTACATTTGTTATGGATATGTTATCATGGAATGTGCATGACATCCGAATATTGGGCAAAGTAAAAAGTGAAATGTTGCAAAATGCAATAATATTGTCAACAGCGCCCCTACTTCGTTTGGGAGAATAAAGTGTTCTGAATGTCAATGGCATATTATCAATTTCTTTGGAAGATGAAATGTGTCTTACTGATTTTGAGGGGGTGCAATAACGTTTGTGTATGTTGTAAGGAAGATGTATTGTTTTATTGACTGATTGAGAAATTATCATTATGTTTGATGTGTACTAAGATTGTTGCAAAAGTTCCGTAATTTAAGTTTGAGCGTTCATATCTCTCCTACTACTTTATTACCGTTCATTAATGTGGTATCATTGGAAAGCTCGTTTTTACCCCTTCACATTGGTATGACATTTTGTATGGATATTTTATCATGGAATGTGCATTACATCCGAATCTGGGGCACAGTCAAAAGTGACATGTTGCAAAATGCATTGATATTGTTAATATGATTTATCATGCAATTGTGAGAATAAGTGATGTTTTGAATGATGTTGAGGCGATCATGCCAGATGTCTATGGTGTATTATCATTTCCCCTGGAGGATGGAATGAATTTGAAGTGGATATGAATACAATTATGCATTTTGCTGTTGTTTGGACAATGAAAAGTGACGTTTGTACTGTGTTTGTGGTGGATATTGTGTAAACTTGTGTATAAGTCAAACATAATAATGTCTCAATCAGTCAATAAAACACATTATATCTCCTAACAACATACACAAATGTTATTGCACCACCTCAAATTCATAAAGACACATATCAATGCATTTTCCAATATTTCACATTTGACTTTGCCCCATATTCGGGTGTCATGCACATTCCATGATAGAGTATCTATATCAAATGTCATATCAATGTAAAGGGGGTGTTGCACCACAAATTGTCGTACCTGCACAAATTGTCGTAGGCGACAATTTGTGCAAAATGTTGACACCACAAATTGTCGCTTTCTGCACAAATTGTCGTTTGCGACAATTTGTGGAGGCGACGGCGACAATTTGTGCTGGTAGCTGGCACCACAAATTGTCGCCACACCTACGGTCCTGTTCAAAGCCATGATGACATACATTTTGGATTAAAATGATCATTCTTGACATACGGATATGCAATGGCCGGGGTAGGGGGGGGGGGGGGGGGGGGGGTTCCACCCCCTTTGAGATCTCTGCCGACGAACGCGCGGCCGCCACGAAATTTGGCACACAGATAGCTTGCGACATAATCTACAAGATTACATTGTTATGTTTTGAAAATAATACAATTTCAATTAATTATTCACCTTTATGCTGAAATCCCCTTTTTGTCTGTAAATCGCTAAATAATCACTGAACATTAATCTATTTGTTTGCCTAAATTAACCGGTTTCGAACGTTAGAAATTGCGACAGCGCAGATTTTCTTTATGTAGGCTATTTCTTTGTTTTTTGGAATTACTTATTATTTGTTTTTTAGACTTATGTTGTTTTTTTCAATGGAAAAAATTATTTACCATTTCCATCTAGAATTTGTACACCAAACACACAATTTAGTGATTTTGGGGCCGACGCTCACTTACAAACGGTCACTGCGTGACTTCGGAATAGTATACCCGGTCATCGCAAATTTGGTCTCAAAAGACTTCAATACAAAAAAAAAAACCCATGAAGTCACGCGACGATACCTGCGTGCGTTGCGGAATTATCACGCGAAAGGTCGAGCCCCCCCCCCCCCCCCCCCCCCCCCCCCAGGCCTGGTTGAATACAAATTTCTTTTGACATCGAATAAAAAAACAACCATTTTAATTATTACAAAGACAGCACGAATAAATAAACCACGTATTCACAAACGAAAATACAAAAAAGACAAGAAATTAAAAAAAAGGGGACAAATCATTGCCCCCCCCCCCCCCCCCCAGCTCACAAACACCCATGAAAGGTACCTAGCTAGAAACTGAAGGAAAAGCAGAAATACAACCGAAAATCACATAAAAACGAATATTAACACATGCTCACACATGGCTTGTTTTTTTTGTTTTTTAAGTTGTCTCGAGGCCAATTTGTAGTGTTCTTTAATGGTCTCGGCCCCCAAAACCAAATAGTCTCGGTCTCGGCCTCGAGATTTGTTGACGGATCTCGGTCTCTGCTTCGTAAAAATCTTCCACTGGTGTCGACGCCGAGGCCGGCCTCGAGTCCACCAACACTGATTATTATTATTATCATCATCATCATCTTTGTAGCTTGAAGACAGCGACTGACGACAATTTGTGCAATATGCGACAATTTGTGGTGTGAGGTTTTACGTGATTTCACAAATTGTCGCCGGGTATGGGGACGGCGAGAGCAACACAAATTGTCGCAAACGACAATTTGTGCAGGAGGTGACAATTTGTGGCGTGAAATTTTGCACATATTGTCGCCTACGACAATTTGTGCAGGTACGACAATTTGTGGTGCAACATGGGGGAATACACGGTTTCCAATGATACCAAATTCATGAACGGTAATAAAGTAATAGGAGAGACTGATATAAACGCTCAAACTTGAATTGCGAAACTTTTTGTGAGGGGTTTATACATCTCGGATTGCGCACCCCTCCCCTTTCCTACCCCAATAAACAAAATAACAAATGCTAAATAATATGTTAACATTTCACATTATTATACATACACACCACTTTTTTCCCCCAATAAATTACGTATATTATTTTGATTCCGTCTCGACATAATTCGAACCAGAACGTAAAGCGACGATCTGTGCAACGTCGCAGTACGAGTCAGAACGAATGGCAACGAAATGAAAATGATTGAACACGAATTCGCTACGACAACTATCATGAAAATAAGAGTTGGATAAAATCGTATCGGAGATGCGACTGTTTTAAACAGTTTAATGCCCGGCGCAGACAGTGCCGACTGGACCCGATCCGACTGGTTTTCAGCCTGATTAACTCAGCATGCGCTGCCTCAGGACTCCGATTGTTCCAGTCAAGTGCCAGTCGGAGGTCATTCGAGGCCGATTCAACATGTTGGATCGGCTCCGACTGAGCGAAACTGACTCTAGCCTGACTGAAAACCAGTCGGTACGGGTCGAGTCCGCTCTGTCTGCGCCGGGCTTTAGACGGCGGTTTTGGGTCCGCTTTCACGGTTTTCTTCACGATGCGCAACAATTTTATGAAAGAACCGGTACGATGTACAACACTGCTGAACGATTCAGAACAACCTAAGCGATTTTCTCTCCTAATGACAAATCGTTGCATTGCGATTCGCTGTAATAGTATATCGGCTCATGTAAAACAGTTATTTTTCATATATAATCTTCGCAAGAGTTTTTAATTTGATCTAAATACATCACTGATGAGAAAAGGTGTTGTTTCCATTTTTTTATTTTTGGTCCCATGGTGCATTTTGGCGATTATAAAGATAATTAGCTAATTTGCATATTTCTGAAATAAGGTCAGGGGTCATTTTCCATCTAGGAATAGTACAGTAGTAATCAAAACAATCATGACAGGGTAATTTGGAGCAAGGAATCCATTTCCAGTGCTCATTTTCATGTGCCGTATGGGCAACGCCCTGAAATCCAAGATGGCTTCCCCTAATTTGCATATTTATGAATATTATTGATTTACAGTAGCTTCATCCTCTAATAAGTATTAATTACAGGTCATATAGATTAAATCATGCTCTTAATGTATATTAAAGATACTTCAGCTTGGTTGCCACCTTGGCAACCTCTGACAATGCCTATAATTAGCATAATTTGATGATTTACCTAATTTGCATATTCCCAGAAATCAGATAAATCTATGTATATTGTGAAACCAGAAAGTAAAAGAGACAAGAAATACCCCTTTTCCAAGGTTTAAGGATGCAACAAATCCATTTATGATGCTTAATTTGATGTATCACCTCGGCAACCCACATAAATCCAAGATGTCCGCCTTTGGCATTTTAAAGGAAAACTGCTATGTGCCACTTTAACACCAATTATTTTATAAAACTGTAATTGTTTGTAAATGCTGTTAAAGCGGCACATAAAAGTTTGTCTTTACAATGCCAAAGGCGGCCGTCTTGGATTTATGTAGGTTGCTGAGGTGATACGAAAGAAATAAGTATCATAAATGGATTTGTTGCCCCCTAAAACCATGGAAAACGGTATTTCTCGTTTTCTCGTATTTCTCAAATTTACCTGATTTCCGGGAATATGCAAATTAGGTAAATAATCAAATTATGCTAATTTTAGGCATTGTCAGAGGTTGCCAAGGTGGCAACCAAGCTGAAGTAGCTTTAATACACATTAAGAGCATAATTTAATCTAAATAACCTGTAAATAATACGTATTAGAGGATATAGCCACTGTAAATCAAAAATATTCATAAATATGCAAATTGGGGGCAGCCATCTTGGATTTCAGGGTGTTGCCCATACGGCACATGCAAATGAGCACTGGAAATTGATGTCTTGCCCCAAATTACCCTGTCATGATTGTTTTGATCACTATTGTACTATTCCTAGATATAAAATGACCCCTGACCTTTTTTCAGAAATATGCAAATTAGCTAATTATCTTTAAAATCGCCAAAATGCACCCAGGGACCAAAAATAAAAACTCATCAGTGATGTATTTAGACCAATTAAAAACTGTTTTGAACATTATATACAAAAATTTCACAACATTAGGGGATATACTATAAAAACCGATTGTTCGATCCGCCCTTCACACCAGCACGCGTCACAATCTGTATTAGTCATGTTAGTAGGCTTGTTAAGGGGTCCGTGACTATATCGCGACATTTTGCGATATTTTGTTTGTAGTGATATTATTGTTTAGTTTATATATCATTATAAATACTTGTAGTAAAATATGAATTATAGTTTCAAAGGAAATGAACGCTTGTACAATCGTTATATTTGCGTAACTCCACATGAGAGGCAGGAGTCCCAATGTGCGAGACGCAAACGTATAGTTTTTATATTTTTGTAAAAATGTAATACAACTATGTTATTGGAAGAAAAAAAATATCACGATATGCATAGCGGTGCCATTGGACTATATATATATATATATTTATTTTTTTTTAAGAAAAAAGAGAATTTAAATTGGCAGCAATAGTCACCATTGACTGATTGCCATTAAACCAAAACAACAACAACTGTATTTTGGAGTACGATTGTTTTACTTGGCACACATATTCCTTGGATCAAAAGAAGAAAAAAAAATCATCCAAAGAGACACTCTGTATCCAAAGAGACACTCTGTATCTATGCAAATTAGGCCTAATTTCCATAATGTATGCAAATTTATTCATGAAAATGTGATATTCTATGAAAATGGTGTTTTCATATCCTTTGGATCGAAAGGAGGAAATTCATCCACAGAGACCTACTGTATAACTGCAAATTAGGCCTATTTTCCATAATTTGTGCAAATTTATTAATGGAATGGGATATTCTCTGAAAATGGTGTTTTTATTGAAATACTTTAGAGAATAACTTTGGAAATAGATGGTCTAAGGTAAATCAAGGCCAGTGAATCAATCTAGCAGATTGTTTTAACCTTTCATGTCCATCTAGTCCCTCAAGTACAAGCTGGCCGTTGGCAGGAATGTTAAATTCTGTCTTTTTTGTCTTACTTTTGAACTAATCAAGGTACAAACATGTGTGATGTGTCTATTTTAACAATTGTTTGGATGTCTGAATCAATTTTGGATCCATTCTTGGAAAGAACTAAGAAGAATTATCAAAAGAAGCACAATTTATAGATGTTAGTTAGACACATTTGAATAATGTATACATTAGTACACCAATGTGATAATTATGAAATTGTAGTCTTTATGTAAATAATTGATGTTTTAACTGATGCAGTTGAGGAACTAGGGTAAGTCAAAGTAACCAAATACCTTTAGCAGGTTATTGTCAGCATAATTGACAGTCATCTTGTCTCACTAATCCAATGTGGCCGCCGCAGGAATGTTAACATTCAAGTATTTCAATGAAGACGATAATATCATAATAAATTACATTCCTGTGTCATTATACATAAATTATGCAAATGAGGCTAATTTATGTAGGAATCGTGTGTCTCCTTTGAGATATCTTCTTAGTTTGTTCCAAGGATGGGTCAACAATTGATTTGTACTTCCCAGTAATGATTTTACTAGACGTGGTGTGGCAAGATTGGTAGAGCGCGCGCTTTCCGATCGTGAGATCCCGAGTTCGAACCCTGTGTAGGCCCACTGTGTATTCAGCAAGACAATTAATCCACAATTGCTGCTCTCTACCCAGGTGTATAAATGGGTACCATGGTCTTAGCGCCACCATCAATGGCAGCTCGGCTAGTATGCTCCCCGGGGAGTTGAGTACACAATATCATTGTGTGGGTTTGGAATGTACCTGATGACCA
Organism: Echinarachnius parma; assembly: GCA_037951105.1. Lineage (NCBI taxonomy): Eukaryota > Metazoa > Echinodermata > Echinoidea > Clypeasteroida > Echinarachniidae > Echinarachnius > Echinarachnius parma. Next base: position 7,405 of record JBAMJV010012631.1, read on the forward strand.
TGGGTAATAATAATCAAATAATTATTTAAGCGCTTATAGGCTCTTTGCAAGATGCGCTATATAAATGTCTGTTATTATTATTATATCATACATATAACACAAAATGTGCGAATTGTAACATTGCTGCCGGTGGCCATCTTAAATCTGAGGGGTTAGACGGCCACCAAACGTTAAAATAATCTGCTAGATTGATCCACTGACCTTTATATACCCTAAGTCATCTATTTTCAAATGTTTGTCCTTCAAATATCTCAATAAATACAAAATGTTCATAGAATATCCCATTCCATGAATAGATTTGCATAAATTATGGAAATTAGGCCTGATTTGCATTTATACATTGTGTCTCTGTGGATGAATTTTTCTCCTTTTGATCCATGGATTATAAAAACACCATTTTCATAGAATATTCCATTTTCATGAATAAATTTGCATAAATTATGGAAATTAAGCATAATTTGCATAGATACAGAGTGTCTCTTTAGATGAATTGTTTTATTTTGATCCAAGGAATATGTGTTCCAAGTTAAACAATCGTACTCCAAAATGCAGTAAACGCCCATATTCTCGGCCCTTAACAAGCCTACTTCATGTGTAAAGTGACTGAAACACTATCCAAATGCAATGTTATTATTACCTCAAGCAAAGGCACATCAGTGCAGAAGTCCAGAATATCCATGGCAAGACACAGGCCCAGCACTAGCAACAGTGACTTCCACCAGAGAAATATGGTTCTGGTCTGTTAATCAAAATAATAACAATAATAATACTAATTATTATTATTTGTATTATTATTATTATTATTATTATTATCATTATTATCATAATAATACAAAATATCAAAATTTAAAAAATAATGATAATAACAATATTACTACTACTACTACTACTACTACTACTACTACTACTAATCATAATAACAACAATAATGTCCATGCTTATATAGCGCTTTTTTACACTTAAAGGGATCTAGTAAGTGTGTTGACAAGTGCAAAAAGTGATGCGCGGTTTTTAAAATGTGTACTGGTGTGATCTGATATGTCCATAAAGTAATGTGCGAACATTTCAAGTTAATTGGATGTTATTTGGCCGAGTGAAAATGCAAGTGATATTCACTTACTCATAGCACTTACTTTTTAACGGCTAAAAAGGTTCCGTAGATAATTTCATATCCGAACATTTTGAAAAAACGAAACCTGTCCCATGCTTTTATTGTTAATACGAAAAACAAGGTATGAGGGAACCGCTAGAATTCCAATTGAATGTTGAGGATTGTAACAATGTTACTTTATATTAGTCCCTTTAAAGGGAGAGATCCACTTTTGCAAGCCAAAATTCAAAAGTTGCGAGGTTATTGTCTTATATGAAAGGAAATGTCATTTAATAGCATGCCTGAAAAAATTAGGGCTTGAAATCTCTTTTTCGTGGAGTTATAGACCTAAACCTGAATAAACTGAGGGACGTCGGTTAATTATGTACATACGTATTTTTGGCCGGTGAGTAAGTTCGTACATAGATTTCACGGAGTGTCAGATCGGTATGCATCACCCCTACGTGACCCCCGCTAGCTACGTGAGCCGCGCATAAGTACTAATGTGTGAGCGTTTACCAAGCAAAATACCCAAATTTCGCTTAAACTGACTACATGTAATTATATATTCTTTCTTTTTGAGATCTTTTTCCGTGACATACGTTAACAAATGTCGGCTTCACAACACCTTTACGAGAATTAGTACTATATTGTTGTAATATTATGCTAAATCAGTTGAACTCCTTTATTGACCGATATATAGTTTAAATGGAGGGACGCATTCGTTTTTCATTCGTAGAATCCAAATTAGAGGGCTGTTCGCTCTGATTTTTTTTTTGCGTGTTACATTGATCCCCATCCGTCAACTGAAAGCTGTTCAGACGTTTTGTAAAAGTGGATCTGTCCCTTTAAGTCTCAAAGCGCTCAGGCATATCTTGGCATAGCCTACATTCCTGTCAAGTACCAATTTACTACACATGGATTGAAAGTTTGAAGATCAGTGATTGTCTCGCGGCTAGGAATTGAATACACGCCCTTCGTATTTACAGACAAAGGCTTGAACCAACATACCACGACACTCCCCAAACGAAGTCAAAGTGTTTCTACAAAATAGGCAAAGATTTGGTAGTAACATTGAATTATAATCAGTTTGTAATCACAATGAAATAATTTACATTCTTCTCACTTATTCGGACATGCATTCTCACTCGATTTCTTCTTCTTAATTAGATATTCTTTGATAATCATCAATAAGCACTTTACAATGATTATTGTTATTTTTACATTGATATCATTATCATAATGATTATCATCATTATACTTTTTATTATTATCATCATCATCATCATTAATTACTATTGTAATTTTCAAGTTGTACAATTATAAATAAATGTTAGTTTTATCATTGCTTATTATAGTTATCCTTGGTAACCAGGTACAAAATAGGAATAATACCCCTTTTGTAATCAATATGTCAACAAGTCTATGAAAAGTTTAGATTCACGTTCAAAAAACGATTAACGCCATTTGTGTAAGATGAGGTGCCGTCATAATATTAATAGCAAAGTGTTAATTAAGTCTTATAAATTATACACTTATGATACATATAGTATATTTTTTGAAGATTTGATTAAAAGTATCAAGCAGTTTTTAATTATTTTCATTGTTCATCAGTTTTTAATCGCAATTTTCCTCGAATTGGCTAAAAAAGTTTTACCGGTTTTTGCATTTTAACCCTTCAAAATATGTTACCCTGATCTTGTTGGCATGCTCAAGGACATCTTCCAATTCCTTCCACCTCTCCTCCGACAGCTCGAACTTGGCGACATCCAATCTCCCGGCCATCATGATGAGCTCCGCGCACTCAAAGGCGGTTGGTTGTCGACATCGGAACGCCTCCATGTTCATCTTGTAGTAATCGGCATCGGTGCAAAGTCGGTCATCGGTAAAATCGTGAGCGATCACGACAACCATTCGGATGGCTTCACGGTCTGAGGGTAAAGAGATTACAGTCAAAGCCGACAATAGAGGTCATCTGATTCTATACTGTATAACATCCAATCTACATAATTATAGTGGCCACTAAAAGTAGGGGTTTACCCCCTGCAGAGAAAAATATTGTTATGGAACCTGTCTAAAGAAGTCACCTGTCTATACAGTGGCCTACGTATTTTCTTGTTTTCCTTAGCTGATGACATGGGTTTGACACAATGCTGGTGACATCAAAGTTCGCGCCCCTAACTTTAAAGGGATCTAATAACTTTGTTGTCATGTGCAAAAAGCGATGAGTGGTTGATACAATGTATATTGTTATCTGATAATTATGTCCACTGGATGTTGTATGAAAATTTCAAGTTAAATGGACTTTCCCTGATAGCAGACACTGGTAAAAATTACGTCAAATTTGCGTCATTTTACATCGTGTACGTCGTCTTAACGACGTCTTAAATTAACGTCAAAAAGTGAAGATTTTGCACCCGCGTTTACCGTGATATCGACGTCATATTTTGACGTGATATTGACGTATTTTTTTCCGAAAAGACGTCTTTATGACGTCTTTAAGTCGTCAATTTGTACCATTAATTACGTTATTAAGACGACATAAAGACGTCTTATTGGTCAATATAAGACGTGATTTTTACGTCTGGATTTGACGTGATTTTCACCTTGTGTACGTCGTCCTTAAACGTCGTAAATTCACGTCAAAAAGTGAAGATTTTGCACCCGCGTTTACCGTGATATAGACGTCATATTTTGACGTGATAATGACGTATTTTTATCCGAAAAGGCATCTTTATGAAGTCTTTAAGTCGTCAATTTGTTCCATTAATTACGTTATTAAGTCGACATAAAGACGTCTTATTGGTCAATATAAGACGTGATTTTTACGTATTGATTTGACGTGATTTTCACGTCGTGTACGTCGTCTTAAAGACGTCATAAATTCACGTCAAAAAGTGAAGATTTTGCACCCGCGTTTCACGACATATAGACGTCATATTCTGACGTGCTAACGACGTCTTTTTATGACGAAAAGACGTCGTATTGACGTCATATTTTGAAGCGATTTTTACATTATAAATTATAAATAATTTAAAAATTGAGATGGTTATGTCTTGTAGTATATTCCACAGTCAACACTTTTATAACATATAACATGTAACACATAATCCTATCCTATTCCTAAATCCTAAACCTATCCTATAACCTACGTCTAACACCTTACTGATCAGTTGTCGTATAGGTTCCGTATATATATCCCGCTTCTTAGTATGTGAGATTTAAATGGTTAGTATTGACTGTTTAGTATTTCAAAGAGTTGATGCCTAAATAATTAATTTGCAAATCATGTTGAAAATATTAAAAACAGGTTGGTATTTATATTAGTTTTAATATCTGCAAAAACAAGATCATAATAACAATGTTTTCAATGTAAATAGTTATAAAAATTGGAATTGTACTTTGCACTCTAATGCGATTGTTTATAATCGATCATGAATGAATCCTGTATCCATTAGACCTGAAGAAGTTAATCATAAGTCCTACTGTATTTTCTTTTGTTATTCATGTTCTAAAAGGTTTCTTTAGAAAATTTAGCAATATTACCACCTTGGGATCATTGGGTTATTTCCACTTTGATACGATCGTTTATAATCGATCATGAATTATTCTTGTAGGCGATCCTATTATGTTGTAGACGTTCATAAGTCCAATATTTGTTTGTTTGTTTTTACTCATGTTCTAAAGGGATTCTTTAGGAAATCTAGCAATATTACCACCCTGGCATCATTGGGTTATTTCCACTTTGATACTATCGTTTATAATCGATGATGAATTATTCCTGTGGGCGATAATAGGTTGTAGACAGTCCAATATTTGTTTGTTTTTTCTCATGCGCTTAAAGGTTTCTTTAGATAATTTAGCAATGTTACCTTGGCAACATTGAAAATTTGTTGTATTAGCATTATACAGATAATCAGCTAAATTGCATATTTGTTTTATTAGGTCAGAGGCAGGCGCGCCGGAAGCAGTTTTGGATTGGGGGGGGGGGGCAAAACCCCAAGGGGGCTCACAATTTTGGTGTATAGGGGCTCATGCCCAACCACACTCTGGGTTGCCAAGTTTGAGCCAGAGGTGAGAGTGAGACATTGCGAGGGAGCGAAGCGACTGAGCGGGGGGAGGGTGTGGGAGGGGGGTGTCCCCCCTCCCACGGTAGGGAGTTTTTGCATTTTTGGACTTGAAATTGTGCAATCTGATGCATACCTAGATAGGCTGTATTTGGGAAAGCGTGATATGATTTGATCGACCAGAAAGTTTTAATATATTTTTCACGTAGAAAACAAATAATTGACACACTAATAAATATGTACCCCAAAACACACACACACAACACAACATAAACCATAATTATGCAACATTATGTATGATCCAACAACGCACTGCCAATAATGAGTCCCGATGGAGCGAAGCGCCTGAGGGCTGGGGCAGGGAGGGAGGGAGAGGGTTTGGGAGGGGATATCCCCCTCCCACGGTAAGAAAGATTTTGCATTTATGAATTTGAAATTGTGCAATCTGGTGCATACCTAGATAGGAAATTCGGGCTTAAGATTAACTGCATCTGGGAAAGCGTGTTATGATTTGATATATTTTTCACGAAGAAAGCAAATAATTGACGCACTAATAAATATGCACCACTCCCACATAAATATTGTATTTAGTGTCATACACAGTTCCAACATAAACCATATATGGCTTATGTATGATCCAACAACATGGCCTACAGCCAATAATGAATCCCCGATAGCAAACACTGGTAAAAATGACGTCAAATTTACGGCGTTTTTCGTCGTGCACGTCGTCTTAAAGACGTCTTAAATTCACGTCAAAAATTGAAGATTTTGCACCCGCGTTTACCGTCATATAGACGTCATATTTTGACGTGAAAATGACGTACTTTTTTCCCGAAAAGGCGTCTTTACGACGTCTTGAAGACGTCAATTTGTACCATAAATTACGCCATTTAGACGACATAAAGACGTCTTATTGGTCAATATAAGACGTGATTTTTACGTCTGGATTTGACGTCATTTCCACCTTGTGTACGTCGTCTTTAAGACGTCGTAAATTCACGTCAAAAAGTGAAGATTTTGCACCCGCGTTTACCGTGATATAGACGTCATATTTTGACGTGATAATGACGTTTTTTTTTTCCGAAAAGGCGTCTTTACGACGTCTTGAAGACGTCAATTTGTACCATAAATCACGCCATTTAGACGACATAAAGACGTCTTATTGGTCAATAGAAGACGCAATTTTTACGTCTGGATTTGACGTAATTTCCACCTTGTGTACGTCGTCTTTAAGACGTCGTAAATTCACGTCAAAAAGTGAAGATTTTACACCCGCGTTTACCGTGATATAGACGTCATATTTTGACGTGATAATGACGTATTTTTTTCCGAAAAGGCGTCTTTACGACGTCTTGAAGACGTCAATTTGTACCATAAATTACGCCATTTAGACGACATAAAGACGTCTTATTGGTCAATAGAAGACGCAATTTTTACGTCTGGATTTGACGTAATTTCCACCTTGTGTACGTCGTCTTTAAGACGTCGTAAATTCACGTCAAAAAGTGAAGATTTTGCACCCGCCATTTAGACGACATAAAGACGTCTTATTGACGTCATAAAAAGGTCGTCCATACGCCAAAAATAATTGTTTAAATGTCTTTGAAAGACGTCATAATCACGTTGTAATTACGTCGTCTATACGACAAAAAAATAATTGGAAAAAAATGTTTTTTAAAAGACGTCACAATGACGTCGTAATGAGGTCGTTCATACGACAAAAAATGATGGCACAAACTAGTCTTGTAAAGACGTCATAATGACGTCTTAATATTGTCGTGCGTAGGACACAAACCTTAATGGCAAAAATGGTCCTTTCAAAGACATTATAAAGACGTCATTATAAAGCTTTTTATACTACAAAATAAATACTTAAAAATGATCTTTTAATGACGTGATAATGACGTCGTTTTTACATCCTTAATATGACGAAAAAGCATTGGAAAAAATGGTCTTTGAAAGACGTCACAATGACGTTGTAAAAAGGTCGTCCATACGACATTAAATGATGGCAAAAACTAGTCTTGAAAACACATCATAATGACGTCATATTAACGTCGTCGTACGACACTAACCATAATGGCAAAAATAGTCTTTAAAAGACATCATGAAGACGTCAATTTTAAGACGTTTTTATGACAAAATAAATAGTGAAAAAATGGTCTTTGAAAGACGTCAACATGACGTAGTAAAAAGTTCGTCCATATGACAAAAAATGATGGCAAAAAAACTAGTCTTGAAAAGACTTCAAAATGACGTCGTAAAGTGGTCGTCCATACGACAAAAAATGATGGCAAACAATAGTCTTGAAAAGACGTCAAAATGACGTCTTAATAATGTTGTCCGTAGGACACAAACCTTAATTGCAAAAATGGACTTTCAAAGACATCATAAAGACGTCGTTATAACGTATTTTATACTACACAATAAATACTTTAAAATAATCTTTTAATGACGTGATAATGACGTCGTTTTTACATCCTTAATATGACGAAAAAGCATTGGAAAAAATGGTCTTTGAAAGACGTCACAATGACGTTGTAAAAAGGTCGTCCATACGACAATAAATGATGGCAAAAACTAGTCTTGAAAACACATCATAATGACGTCGTATTAACGTCGTCGTACGACACAAACCATAATGGCAAAAATAGTCTTTAAAAGACATCATCAAGACGTCAATTTTTAGACGTTTTTATGACAAAATAAATAGTGAAAAAAATGGTCTTTGAAAGACGTCAAAATGACGTAGTAAAAAGGTCGTCCATACGACAAAAAATGATGGCAAAAAACTAGTCTTGAAAAGACTTCAAAATGACGTCGTAAAGTGGTCGTCCATACGACAAAAAATGATGGCAAAATAGTCTTTCAAAGACATCATAAATACGTCGTTGTTACGTCTTCTATACGACAAAAATAAATACTGACAAAGTGATCTTTAAATGACGTAATATTAACGTCATTTTTACATCCTTCCATACGACAAAAAACAATTGGAATATGGTCTTTGAAAGACGTCACATTAACGTCGTAAAAAGGGCGTCCATACGACAAAAAATGATGGCAAAAAATTGGTCTTGAAAAGACGTCAAACTTACGTCTTTATAGCGTTATTGATACGACATAAACCCGTATGGCAAAAATGGTCTTTAAACGACATTATAAAGACGTCGTTATCATGTCTTCTATACGACAATAATACATTCTTAAAAATGGTCTTTGAACGACGTTATAATGACATCGTTTTTACGTCTTTCCTACGACAAAAATAAATAGTGGAAAAATGGTCATTTAAAGATGTTATAATGACGTCAATTTTACGTCTTTTATACGACATAAGTCATCATGTCAAAAATGGTCTTTAAAATACGTCATAATGACGTCGTATTCTGATCGTTTGTACGACATATGACGTGTTTACCAGTTTACGACCAAATTAAGACGTCATAAAGACGTCAGTCTGCTATCAGGGTTATATGGCCGAGTAATGAGCAAAAATGCAAAGTGCCATTCACTAACTCATTGCACTCACTTTGTACACGGTTCTGACGATCCATTGGATAATTTGACATCTGAACACTTCTATCGTAAATATCGTTTTAACGAAAGAGAAATTTGAAAAACCGAAACCTGTCCCATGCTTTTTTTGTTAATAAGAATATAACAAGGTACGAGTGAACCGCTAGAATTTCAATTGTTTTTTGAGGATTTGGACAATGTTACTAAGTCCCTTTAATCGTACCAATCATATAAATCACTATAATATAAGGCATTAAAACACAATTTAAGAGAATTTTAAAATGCAAATTAAATAACTGAACTAAGCGTTTGCATTTAAACAAATGTTAATAACAATTGAGTCACAAATATCATTCATTTGAATTTGCTCAAACAATCAACCTTTTTCGGCTCGGGCATTCTTCAAGAAGTCGTCGTAGAGGGCGTCCATGACGTCGGTGATGGCGAACCTCCTGTTATGGATCGAGTGGCACAAGACTAGTACCGCGTCCTTCGATCTTTCGAAGGTGTAATCGTCGACGTCGTTGTAGGGCAGCTCGATGTACTTCACACTGTCGACAAGGTGCCGATCGCGAGAGAATCTGCTCCTTATTCCGTCGATTAAGCCCTGGACGTTGAACTCCTGGGCGGACGTGCATATGTGCACAGTCAGGGGCTATATTAAGGGGGAAGGAAGGTTATCTTTTTAATTTAATAGTTTGTTATTATTTTCATGGCAGAATATTACTAAACGAGAATATTACAAATGTACCTGTTATGGTAGACTGTAGGAAAATAAATCCGTATTTTCAAATATTATTATTTTATTTATTTTTTTAATTTCAATATGAGACTTTAGGCACTATACACATTAAAATGCTTTTGAAAATGTAATCCCCATCACTAACATGCATAATACGAAAATAGTAAGAAAAGTGAGCAAAGTGAAAAAAGTGAAAGACTGAGTGTCAAATTTGAAAGAGCATACAATTTTAATGATGAAATGTTTTGATGAAATGTTTTGATGAAATGTTTTTAAAAAAACAATTAGTTCACAAGTACCCAACTAGACATTCGGGGGAATTTCATTTGCCATTATTTAGAACATTATTGGCTCAAAATACATTTATTTATAATGGTCCTAAATTTTGGAATACTCTCAATGATAACATTAAAAATGCAACATCATTTAATTTGTTTAAGAAACAGATTAAAATATTATTATTGCAATCTTATGAAACTCATTAAATTGAGAAGTATGATTATCTCCCTAATATGCACTGTTCATATTATAAATTACATGTCAATAAAAGGTCATCATCTTTATGTTAGTGTATTAGTTTATTGTAATTGCCTTCCAACTTTTTGCTTTTTGTATTGAGCGCTTTTTATTGCTTATATTCGTATGCGTCAACAGTTATGTCTCCGTCCACATCCAACCATCCTTTCTCTTCATGTTACCATCACGTATGTTACTTTTCATCTTTTCATTGTGCTATGCACGTTGTTTTGTGTTGTGTCGTATTGTTTTGTTCTGCTCCTCGAAGTCTCTGTCGGCTCACCTTATATGTTTTTAGTAACTTTTACTGGAAGCAATTCAAACTGTAATGTACAATTTATTGTTATTTTTTAAATTACGATTGTAAAGTATTATTCGAATTGTTTATGAATTATTATTCAATTGCTTTATTATTACTCGAGGGGTCCACAATCTACAAGCACTGCTTTTCAGTGGATCCCTCCATTTCCAAACATATCATTTATTGTATATGATTCTTATTTTCATTGTACATCTGTTTAATTATACCATAATGTAACCTTTGTTTTGTTTTGTACAATGATATGTATATTGATTTATGTTGGAAATGAAATAAACTAAACTGAAACTGAAACTGAATGACAGAATAAACTTCATTTGATCAAAATCGGTTCAGAAATGGCTGAAATATCCATAAACATAACCATTTGTAATATTTGTGGGGCCCCACAATTATTCGATAATTTTAAACCAGCCGTTATTTTTTTTATTTAAATGCTTCCTCTTTAAAACAAAATGTACAAAAGAGGTTTTTAAATAGTTGTTGATTATCTCTCTATTTAATCAATATTTCAACAAAACATTACATGCGCAATATTTAATTTAAAATGGTTGAAACCAATGAGTTTTTAGAGTTTTAACGGCTCTTTTAAATAATAACAGGCTTTTTACAGAGTCATTTGTAATTGTGTATCCCTTTCGAGCATAGTGGAGTTATAACTGTTAGTTTGTTATGTAATGGTGCAGGATTTGGTTACTAAAAATTCAGTTTGACCAAAACTATACTCTCTTTTACCAAAACTATTATGAATGAGCATCAAATGACCCAAAACAACTCCATAGCTGGTGACTCTGCTTAGATCAAGAATGGAACTGAATATTTCAACAAGTATAACTACATTGACTTATCATACTGGTTGTGTATTTCAAAGGGGTAGTTTAGTTTTGGTAGAGAGGGCGCTGCACATCACAATTTTTTTGTGAAGTTATGAAAAACTGAGTGTCGAATTTGAGAGAACATGCAATTTTAATGGCAGAATAAACTTAATTTGGTCAAAATCGACCCAGAAACGGCTGAAATATCAATAAATATATTTGTTTTTATAATTATTTGGGGCCCAAATAATTAGATGATTTTTTCAAAAAATTAAAAAAATGCTTGCACTTTTTCAAAAATGTTCAAAAGCGTTTTTTATATAGTTGTTGATGATCTCTCTATTTAATCATTATTTCAATAAAACATCGCATGCATTATTTTGTATGAAAAATGGTTTAAACCAATGCCTTTTTAGAAAACGCCCTCTTGTGTTTTAATGGCTCTTTTTGAATGATAGCAGGCTTTTTACTTAGTCGTTTGTAATTTTGTATACCTTTCGAGCATGGTAGAGTTATAACTATTAGTTTATAATGTTACTGTCCAGGTTTGGTTACTAAAGTTCAGCCTTACCAAAACTGTACTACCCCTTTAAAGATAATGGTGAGTATTGGTCAAATTTAACTTTAGTAACCAAAACCTGCACGATTACGGTACAAACTAATAGTTATAACTTCACCATGCTCGAAAAGTATACACAATTACAAACGACAAAGTAAAACCCCTGTTATCATTCAAAAAGAGCCGTTACAACTCGAAGTGTCAAATTAACTCTAGAGAACGCCAGCGCGAAGCACTAGCGTTGTAGGTCCTAATACGGGACTGTAGTGCAGTGCGCGATAATACAATACGTGCCTTCGCAGTTGTTGCGATTGCAAGATCACGTGACAAAATTCTAGTACGGTCGGATCGCCAAACGACGTAGCAGCCGCCGCTTTGTGTATAATGTCAATGGACCCTTTACTCCTGGCATGACACCCGAAACTAAATGAAGATATTTATTCAAGAATATTAATTTCATGACACTTTCAGTGCTAAGTATGCAAAGAGAACAACATCTGTCTAACATTTCCAACAAATTCGATCATTTCTGTCACATTGTAATGCAACAAACTGAATTTTAATGAACATATTTCGAAACTCGAATGCCACTTATAATCACACGGCTGGCGGCGCACTGCATTGAACGCAATCAAGCTGCATGCAGTTCAAGCACTGTCTGCATTGTGCGTACTGTACCCGGGCCGCACCGTGCTATGTTTCGCTCGGGAAACTGCAACAAACACAGTCTCAAATGAAGGGTAAGAATGGTCTTTGTATGGAAAAGCATTGAAATGTATTTTAGATATTCCATACTAAGGGGAAATCATATCAAGTTTGTCAGAAATGAATACTAAGTAGTTAAATTTGGGTTTGATCGGGTTCTTGATTTCGTTCTGCAGTTATACGAAACACGAAACCATTGGGCCCAATTGCATATGTTTGAGTGCAATGTACGGCGCGGCAGGAAGAAAGGAGAGTCATTTTTGTCAATCAAAATCGAGTTGTATCCTTGAATTTTAAACAAACGATCGTATTCCTTGAATTATCTGAAAATGTATATTGTTCTCGATATATGTTAGGCAATTACAGTGTTATAGAGTTGATATTCATGAATAAATATCTTCATTTAGTTTCGAATGTCATGCCAGGAAGTAAAGGGTCCATTGACATTATACACAAAGCCGCGGCTGCTACGTCGTTTGGCGATCCGGCCGTACTAGAATTTTGTCACGTGATCTTGCAATCGCAACAACTGCGAAGGCACGTATAGTACGTGTAGTATGTATCGCAACTCGCAAGCCCCATTCGTTCGCCTTTCGTTCACAGTCGCACTAACACACGGAGAGACTGGTCCATGAGGCGCATATCACTGATTTTTTGCGGAATGGATATGAAAAATCATAATATTAATCCACCCGATAGTTGGATCACATATTGGAGAGTGAATTGCTGGTAAGTACCGTATCATATGTATAATTTAAAGCACAATTAGCGTGCACAAAATATTTGGTTTCAGTTCTTTATTAGAAGGACCTAGAACGCTAGTTGCGTTCTCTAAAAAGTGATACCCGGGCGTCAACCACTTTTATATGATATTTTGAAAGCAAATTTCACAACAATTCGAGCATTTGAATGGGAATTATTATTGTTTCCCATGTTTTTTTCGATGATCTTTCATATGGAATTGAAATCAGCTAAATCCGTTACAATTTATGTTGGGGGGGGGGGGGGGGCACTTTGGAAATTACCAAAACTCACCATTGCCTTTAATACTTTATAATGTAATTATGTTCTCTATGACATACACTAAATGTACCTTTTCCTCCTGTCTTATACTGTTTTTTTTGTTACCATTATTATTATAAGTAGTTGTTGTAGTAGTAGCCTTGCATGAGATGGATCCACGTGATCCAGTATACTATAGACAGATAGAGACATCGATATACTCTAGGGCGTCAACGACTCCTCCAAAGTGGAGGGGAGACATTGCGGGGAAGCGAAGCGACTGAGCGGGGGGAGGGTGTGGGAGGGGCTGTCCCCCTCCCAGAGTAGGGAGCTTTGTATTTTTGGGCGTGAAATTGTGCGATTTGGTGCATAAATTTCACGTTATATGAAGTCTATAAGTATGGAACCAAACATACATAATGACAAAGAGAGGGGGACAATCTCATCCACTTTCAAATGTGGGGGACATGATATTCCGATTTGATTTGCGTTCAGCGCATAAGGACCGAATTGACTGCATTGACTATTTCAGATTATTTTATTTTATATGACGGCGTGCTATAGATGAGGGTTTAATAACTTCGTTTGAGGTGTGCGTTTGAGAAATTACACTGCCCAACACATTTCGAAATGTGAGTTCCCGCAGCCCAAATGAAACTTGCAATATGAGAAACTGTTTGCGCAAAAATTAGATTTATGGTCCTTTTTAAACTTTTTAAATAGCTATTTTGAAGATTAATTATTGATAAATATGTCTTTTCACTCTTTGGCATTATATCACTCAATTTGTTTCTTTCTCATTTTCGGAATTATTGTGGGGGCGAAATGATATGTTCGCCCCCGATATTGTCATTGGTGGGGCGACCGCCCCCCTTGCCCCCCCCCCCCCCCAGGATCGACGCCCCTGGTAGTAGTAGTAGTAGTAGTAGTAGTAGTAGTAGTAGTAGTAGTAGTAGTAGTAGAAGTAGCAGTAGTAGTAGTAGTAGTAGTAGTAGTAGTAGTAGTAGTAATAGTAGTAGTAGTAGTAGTAGTAGTAGTAAACGTAGTAGAAGTAGTAGTAGTAGTAGTAGTAGTAGTAGTAGTAGTAGTAGTAGTAGTAGTAGTAGTTGTTGTAGTAGTAGTAGTAGTAGTAGTAGTAGTAGTAATAGTAGTAGTATAGTAGTAGTAGTAGTAGTAGCCTAGTAGTAGTAGTAGTATTGGTAGTAGTAGTAGTAGTAGTAGTAGTAGTAGTAGTAGTAGTAGTAGTAGTAGTAGTAGTAGTAGTAGTAGTAGTAGTAGTAGTAGTAGGAGGAGGAGGCTAGTAGCAGTAGTAGTAGTAGTAGTAGTAGTAGTAGTAGTAGCAGTAGTAGTAGTAGTAGTAGTAGTAGTAGCAGTAGCAGTAGTAGTAGTAGTAGTAGTAGTAGTAGTAGTAGTAGTAGTAGTAGTAGTAGTAGGAGTAGTAGTAGTAGTAGTAGTAGTAGTAGTAGTAGTAGTAGGCTAGTAGTAGTAGTAGTAGTAGTAGTAGTAGTAGTAGTAGTAGTAGTAGGCTAGTAGTAGTAGTAGTAGTAGTAGTAGTAGTAGTAGTAGTGGTAGTAGTAGTAATTGTAGAATTGTATTCAATACTATTACAAGAGTAAGAAAACATATATAATATACTAAACAAAAAACAAATACGGTAGAAACTACGTTGGAAGAAATTCAAAGTTGCCCTTACCTTAGTGATTAGGTTTACTACTGTATATTTGCCTAATAAGAACTGTTTATATTTCGTTTACAAAAGATTGAGAGTATTTCCTGTTTTAATTTCGGGAGGTATACTGTTCCATATTATGAAATTGAATACAAGCGAATGAATGCTTACCTTAAATTTTCCAAAATCATCTCCGCTTCCAGGGAGAAGGGGCACAGAGGTATCCTTCTGACTTGCCATGGTCTTCCTAGAAGTCATTATCGTGCAAAAGTTGAAATTAGAATGCTTATTAGTTCGTTCTATAGGTAAGCTTTTCAAAGGCAAACTCGTAACATATCCGAATGTGAAAATTGTCCCTGCGACACTGGTGGTGAACGTTTAATTTAGTGTTTGTTTGGGGCTATACAAAAGCAAAAGGCAATGAATATGTTGTTGAATTCAAAGCGCAAAAAAAAGACATCCGTCAAAGTATACGGTACACGTATAACAATATGGTTGCACCATGTACAGGTCTCTCTCACTGCAATACAATCATGAGATAACCTTGAATGTGATATATGTGCACAAATAACACCAACCGATATTATAATGTACACAACCGTGTACTTTCCCTTTATGTTTACCTATTCAGATACGACACGTTCGCCATTTCTCGTCTGCTACGTTACTGTTCCTATGGGATATGCATGACCGCGGGGATTCCCCGGGTCGGGTCACCATGATTGTGTGTGATTGGCTTACATCTATCATTCTATATCAATCGAAAGTAGAAAGAAAAATTGTCATTTTCAAAACTCTGGGGGCTGCAGGCCTGCACACCCCTCCCCCCCCCCCCCCCCCCCTTGTACGCCTATTGGGGTGGGGTAGCGACAAGCGATATTCTCGGATGAGTCCAGGGCCATTATGTTGTTATATTATAATTATAAACTATTCATGTTTGCATTAAAGGGATAGTTGAATTCTGGTAAAGAGAGTACAGTTTTTGGTCAGTAACCAAAACCTGCACATTACATTACAAACTAATAGTTATAACTCCACCATGCTCGAAAGGAATACAAAATTACAAACGACTACCTTTTGTAAGTAAAAAGCCTGTTATCATCCAAAAAGAGCCGTTCAAACTCAAGAGGGCGCAGTCTAAATACTCATTGGTTTTAACCATTTTAAATAAAATATTGTGCATGTGATGGTTCGTTCAAATAGTGATTAACCAGAGTGATAATCAACAACTATTAAAAAACTTCTTGTGACAATTTTTTGAAAGGAGGAAGCATTTTTTAAAAATGTTAACGGTTGGTTCAAAATTATTTAATAAATGTGGGGCCCCACATTTATTACAAATGGTTACGTTTATGGATATTTCAGCCGTTTCTGAACCGATTTTGATCAAATAAGGTTTATTTTGTCATTAAAATATTATGCTCTTTCAAATTTTACACTCAGTTTTTCATTATCTCACGAAAAATTATTATGTGTAGCGCCCTCTATACCAAAACTCAACTATCCCTTTAAATATCACTTCACAAAAATACAATTTCGCTGCCAAATAGAAGTCATGCAATGTATTACCGATATATTTCACGAGGTACCAATAGATTTACAATCATAACGTTTACAGGCGTATATGAATTCAGACATTACTCTGTGTAATGCCTATCAATTTCACATGTGATAATCAATTTCAAATGGACGGATGATGATTAGATTAAAGGGATAGTTGAGTTCTGGTAAAGATAGTACAGTTTTGGTCAAACTAAATTTAAGTAACCAAGATCTGCACCATTACATTACAAACTAAAAGTTATAACTCCACCATGCTCGAAAGGAATACATAATTACAAACGACTAAGTAAAAAGCCTGTTATCATTCAAAAAGAGCCGTTCAAACTCAAGAGGGCACTCTCTAAAAACTAATTGGTTTTAACCATTTTAAATAAAATATTGTGCATGTGATGGTTTGTAAAAATAGTGATTAGATAGAGAGATAATCAACAACTGTTACAAACATTATTTTGAAAACTTTTGAAAAGAGGAAGCATTTAAAAAAATTGTTAACGGTTGGTTCAAAATTATCTAATAATTGTGGGGCTCCACATTTATTACAAATGGTTACGTTTATGGATATTTCAGCCGTTTCTGAACCGATTTTGATCAAATAATTTGACACTCAGTTTTTCATTATCTCACAAAAAAATTATTATGTGTAGCGCCCTCTATACCAAAACTCACTTCCTTTAATGATGATAGCACGTCAAATTCTTGGTGTATAGTCTAATGAATATGATATGTTTGTTTTACAAATTAACTTTCATAGCCTTATAACTGTATAGCATTATACATTATATAATCAAATACAGGATGCCGGTGGAGAGGTGAACATGCCAAAGATATAAAAACGATTTATTTTTATTTTATTTTTTATTTTTTTTATTTTCTTTTCTCCTGAATATGTATTGTCCTTTGCACAATCGTTCAACAATACACAATGGCCCGAATTCTCATCAGTGGCTCAACCTGTTCCTGGCCTAAAAAGACAAAGACTACCGGTAACACTTTGCACCAGCAGAATTGTCTTGTCGCTATGGTCCCCGGAGATATTCTAATGGTTTTCCTTCATTCCTTTGAAATTTAGTCATAGTATAATAGGTCACCAGCAATACAATGTCCAGGATGATCCAGGACACTATTTGTCTGATGACAGACTATACTATCACTGCATTTCAAATGGCCCATTGTCCTGATGTCTATAATCAGAACTCAAGGGATTGACTGGATAATGAAAGGAAACCATAAGAATATTTCTGGAGATCATAGTAACGAGACAATATATATGCTGCTGCAAAGTGTTACCGGTAGTCTTTGTCTTTTTAGGCCAGGCACAAGTTGAATATGAATACAGCAAGGTATGAGAGAACCACTTGAGTTTCAAGTTTCAAGACTATTTTTTCTTACTAACTTGTCAGGTAAAATCAGTAAGGACATTGTTCCGGCAAAAGTTATCAGGACCCCCCCCCCCCCCCCCCCCCCCCCTCTCCCCCACCTCTCGGAATAAAATTGTGCACGTGCACTCAACATGCATTGCCATCTCTAGGAATTTGGAGGCGTCGGTACTCGATATATTAATTGGTTTTAACTCTAAAAAGGCCGGGCTATTTGAGGTCTTTCTACGGCCGGGGGGCCATTATGGCCCTTCTTAAGATCTCGGCCGCGAAGGAATTTGAAGGCGTCGATACTGGTTTTAACTCTAAAAAGGCCGGGCTATTTGAGGTCTTTCTACGGCCGGGGGGCCATTATGGCCCTTCTTAAGATCTCGGCCGCGAAGCGGCCGATCGCCGCGAAAATTTGCACGCATGTCAAGTGAAGTATATATAATGCTATGGTCATTTCAATTTTTTGAAAAATTCATTAATTTTCAAAATTATGGTAATTTATGCAAAGAAGGTCGTAACATTCATATTTTCACCCATAAATCATATATTCTTCATAATTAAACATTGGTTTTGACTACATATATTCTTTAGACCATTTCGAATAATAATACAACAAACAAATTTGGAAGAGCCAGGATATTCCTTATGTTTCCTATTGTTTTTTTTATTTTTATTTCTTATGTATTTCTTTGTTTGTTTAACTTAGGTATATTTGCTTTAAAAGATGCGCAAGACTCGAAAGAAAAGAGTCACCAAGCGGCGGGGTGTTATCCTTAAGCGTTTCCGAGCAATCGGGAAAATTCCGGAGGGGGTGGGGGCATGATGCCCCCCCCCCCCCCCCCCCACCTCCCCGGCCTTATTAGGGTTAAGTGGGAGGCAGATTAAAGGGGTAGTATATACAGTTTTGGTAAGGCCGAGCCTTAGTAACCAAAACCTGCACGGTAACATTACAAACTAATAGTTTATAACTCCACCATGTTCGAAAGGTATAGAAAATTACATACAACTAAGTAAAAAACCTGTTATCATTCAAATTTTAAAAAAGAGCCGTTAAAACTCAAAAGGGTGCTTTAAAGAAAAATTGTACATGTGATGTTTTGTTGAAATAATGATTAAATAGACAGATTATAAACAACTATTAAAAACATCTTATGTAAATGTTTAAGTGTAAGCATTTTTTTTTTCAACGGCTGGTTCAAAATTATTAAATTATTGTGGGGTCCCACAATAATTACAAATGTTAAATGTATGGATATTTCAGCCGTCTCTGAACCGATTTTGATAACAAATAAAGTTTAGTCTGTCATATAAATTGCATGCTCTTTCAAATTTGACACTCAGTTTTTCATTACCTCACAAACAAGTTATTTTGTGCAGCGCCCTCTATGGAAATGTTTATGATACTGCCATATCATCTGAAGCAATCAGAACTATGATTGTCATTGGTAGGGGTCTTTTTAGCAGTATATAGCCCGGTGGATATATTAGGGCCACAAAATAGCTTCGAGCTATCGCAGTTTTCTTAATCCTAAATATGACTTGTCCAAACTGTCAACCAAATTTAAAATTGTTTTTTTCTTTGTTCTGATTTTCTTTGTTTGGAGCTTCGAGATTCATGTTTCGGCCACTAAAATGATAGAAGCATTCACTTTTTTTATGCTCGACTGTGTGGACCACAAAGAAAACTCGTTAATTTCTAGTACCATATCATGCATATAGGCCTAATTCATTCATCAGAATTGTAATGGAAAGTGTATCACTTAGGTCATATTTCAATTAGGTATTGTTCAAAAGATTTGTGTACGATGAACTTGGTACCTATATCAAAGTTCGAGTAGCTGTACTGATTTTCTTTCTACTACTAAATATTCAAGAATACTAAATCACAAACAATTATCTGTTACATGGCTTGTCTGTGTTATTCTTCCGCCTGCTTCAATTCAGAAGCATCTATCTATTTATCTAGCCTATTATTATATCTCCACTGCAGAAGAAATGCCTCTTCTTCACTATTTCATTTTCTTCTTTCGTGTGCTTGTCGCATCCATGGAATAACCCAAATTGTCTGATGTCATCTATCCAACGCCTACTCTGTCTGCCTCTTCGTCTGGTTTGTCTCTGCGCCATATATGATAGTACCGGAATTATACACTGATTGAAGATTTGTCTTTTGAGGGAGATTGGGAGATTCTCTTCACTGAATATGATGCTGAGTTTCCCAAATTTCACCCAAGCTTACTGTATTCTTCTTCGCACTTCTCCTGCCGTTTCATTTTCAAGAGTGATGTTTTACCGAGGAAAATGTAGCTATCCACCTTCTCAATTGTCAAGCCATCAATTGTAATTGTTGCTCATCATTACTTGGTCTTTTTAATGTTAAATCTGAGTCCTGCCCTTTTACTCACTACACCCAACGCGTGGATCATTGCCTGTAGTTCCTGAGGATCATACCTAGCAAACATGATGTCATCTGCAAACCTTTGATGATTCAGATGTTCCCCATTTATGGCAATTCCCTTCGATTGCCAATCCAGGTTTCTGAAGATGTCTTTCATATTTGCTGTAAGGAGTTTCGGAGAAGTTGGATCACCCTGGCCACATTGCAGAAAGAGATACGATCGATTGTAAGTTACAATTGATTGTAAGTCAGAAAATGTACGCGATTCAACCAATCAGATTTGAGCATCTAGAACACGTGATCTGAGTTACAATTAATTGCAACTTACAAGCGATTGCATCTCTTTCTGCAACGGGGCCCCTGTCTGACACCTTTCAGGATTTTGAAAGAAGCATGCCATGAATCAATTCAGAAGTGTTCATATCATGAATCATTATCATTCACATACTCAAAAACAAATGACGAGATATATATTACAAGCCTACAAGGTCCCGAAAATGTCGCGACTTTAATTTCATTAAACAAATCAGGTTTGCAACAAATTGAAAGCTAACACAATGAAATAAGCATCAACGCAAACACTAAACAATATGCACAATTAAAGGGAAAGTTGAGTTTTGGTAGAGAGGGCGCTAGACTACTTTTTTTTGGTGAGGTGATGAAAAACTGAGTGTAAAATTGGAAAGAGCATAATATTTAAATAATAAAATCATCTTTGTTTGATCAAAATCGGTTCAGAGACGGCTGAAATATCCATAAATATAACAATTTGTAATAAACCTGGGGCCCCAGGTTTATTAGAGAATTTTGAACCAGCCGTTAAAAAATTTTTAAAAATGCTTCCTCTTTTCAAAAAGTTACAAAATAGGTATTTAAATAGTTGTTGGTTAGTTCTCTATCTAATCACGATTTCAACAAAGCATCACATGCACAATATTTTATTCAAAATGGTTGAAACCGATGAGTGTTTAGAGAGCGCCCTCTTACGTTTTAACGGCTCTTTTTTAATGATAACATGATCTTTACTACGTCATTTGTAATTTTGTGTTCCTCTCTAGTTATAACTATTAGTTTGCAATGTAATGATGCAGGTTTTGGTTACTAAAATTCAGTTTCACCAAAACTGTACTCTCCTTACCAGAACTCAACTATCCCTTTAAATAGAACAAAAGATCTCTTGACTTGTCTACTAAATAATCTTGACTACAAGTGTAAATTATGGTAAAGAATATCTAAGTGCAACATTGCAAGTTAACATGATTTCGAGTACTATATTCCATACTGACAAATTGAATATCAATAAATTGATATGATGTATAAAACAAAATCGCTTGTACTTTACTAATTGGATACATTAACTCTTTTTCTTCAACAATACCTTCTTCTATGAAGTTTGAATTGGAAACTACAATTGTCTGAGCATATAGCACAGCGGAATTGTATGTATCCTATATCTATCACAATCTTTTCAATTTGAATACGACGGAAAGAGCTGGAATATACAGAAAACAATAATTATTGCTATTCGATTGTTTAATATCATTATTGTACATTTTTAAATTAACAATCTACCCGAGAAAACTATGGATTGAAAGCATTAAAAAACAAAATGAAGAACACTAAAGCCCATCAAAAAAGTCCTTGTAAGAACTTTAATTTAGTTCCTGTTACATTATATAATATTACACTTGTATTAAACTTTGTCACATGACATCACGCCACGTGACACATTAATCAATTAATCAATCGATTTAACCTCAAGATGGAAAACATAGTGCAATACAATCATTTTGTCATAGTTATAGCTGCATGCACGTATACTATTGCGTTATTATTGTGTTTCAAAAGAAATGGGGTAGCAGGGGTTATGTTTGCCCCACCTCCCACCTTTGTTATATGCCACATCAGTTTTCAGATTCATCATCAAACCCTCGAATTTTCGATTCAGATACTTGACACAATCGTACCATATTTACCAATAATCTTTCTTTCATGTGCTGAAAGTTCCCTTATATTCTCCAAACTGATCATGGGTATATTAAATTTCCATCATCGTATCATAATAATGACCTCCTGTAGCTAGATTTCAATGTTCAAGTAACATATTCAAAGTGCACATATATTTCATCAAGATCATGATATGTAACGAATCGTCTAACGAATATTTAATTTAAATGATTTTTCTTCAATTGGATAGTAACAATGTATTGCAACTACATGTATATACAATGAGTACTCACTGCTTTATTTTGTATGTAAGCATTACTATATGTCAATTCTTAGTTACCGCCAAAATATCAATTTGGCAACACGCATGTTATGTTGCCACAAAATGATTGATAGAGAATAATTATGTACACTCAAATTGATTTCCATTTTCCACGGCAATATATAGTGCATAAAACCATACGACTTTATTTACACAATAATAATAAAACATGGTTGAAATTAGCATAATAATATGGAACAGAAAAAATAAGCAAAGTAAATCGGACTTCCCTGTTTTAGCCCCCTATTTCATTTTCTCATTTTCGCCGTCAAATTACATAATAATACATTTCCATCCTGTTTTGTCAAACAAAACCACACGCTTCACGCCAAATACATATTTTGTTTAAAGGACACAACTGAAGGTCACAATAGTAGCTTTAATTAGAAACCTAAAATACGTACATATTTATCAGTGGAATGCCACTCGTTCATGCCTTCTTTCCAGAATAAGAACGTAAATCAGCAGTTTAACTATTAATACATAAACTTCAAATAACATTCAATCGCTATTCTAGCAGATTAAATGATTATCATTCATAACATCTTTGTTAATTCATTTATTTCTTACAAGATGGAAAGACGCTGGTTTTCTTTACATCTATAGCCTTCATAAACAATGATAAAACAGTGGTCTTAATCATGGTTCAAAATGACGTCATGTGCTGCATAAAACCAAGGTTTCATGATTTGTGAATTTTTGGCAACAAGAAAGCAACACATTTCAGAATGTGCAGGTGGATGGAAGGCAACTTTGCACGGTCACTGCAAAAATGTAGCTTGATTTGCTCATTCTGATCATCGAATTTCAGGTAAGTTTTGGGTTCATCTTTACGCTCCTTCAATCTGTATGAAATAAAAAGATAATAATAATTCATGATAATTCATATAATAACAAATGCACTTGCTCATCTATCTGAAATATTAGAGTGAAAACTTTGAACGCAACAAACAAAAATATATGCATGGCATTGATATTTTAAATTACAAATATGTGTTTAAATTTAATGCATACGCAGTAGATAACTAATATACGATGAGTACTAAGAATAAATCATGAAAGGTGTACATGCAAATAAAAAACATTATATCCATATCGAGCTATTCCAGATGCCAGATAGAGATCTTTCAAAAGATTTTGCATATCCTTTATTCACAAAATGTTATGATTATTATTTGGTATGAAGTAGAAATTACATTTATTATTGTCCATTCAATATAATTTGGGACTCGCTCTTTCTTATTAGAGGAACCGAATAATCATATTGTCCTAATATTAACAAAATGACAATAATGTAGATTAACACATTTAAGGTTCTTATCCACTGTACATCAGTGGCGTAGCATTAAAGTATTGGGATCACATGCCCCCGTGCGCCCCTCCCCCCTTTAGCTACTCCACTGTTCTAAATGCAATAACTTCAAAACTTACGCTGTTGGTAATTAAAAGATGAATCCCAGTACGAGGACAACGTACACAAAAAGCACGCCAGCATAACACCACAATGCATTTCTCGACATCTGTAAAATAATACATGATATAATCAAATATTTGTACTATATATTTCATATAACGATTAAAATGATAAGCAAATATAGATACTGATATGAATTAAGACCTAAATACAGGGCCGGTTGCAGATTGATTAAATAACACCAGCTTTCTTTTTATGTTAGATGGAAATAGGTCATACAAAATACGTGTCCAGTATTTTTTAATAATTATTTTATATAAAATTGGAAAGAAAAAAACAGTTAATATATTATGGATTATTGATTATTAGTAATTTGTGCGTGTTTTTTTAAGACCCTATTCGTTCCACATATTTGTCACACCCTGTCCTGTTTATATACACTTGTAGGTAATCCCGTCAGAATTTGAATACATATACTGTATCATTAATGTCGTATAAAATGATAAGTTTATAAATGATTGGCTAAAGAAGGTTACGTGATGGCAACTTCATTCAGTATATTCCCCGAAAGGAATATCCCACCCATCAAAGCCGCGATATATCGATCGATAAAGGAGAACTTTCATTTAGACCTATGTTAAAAATTAGAGCCATAATTTATGAGCAAAATTCTCACAGAGATCAACTAAAACATATACAATGCGACAAAATATCCTGTTTTACCTCTCAATAAAATGTTATTAAATCATGGTTCAAAAGCAATGCACTCACGCGATTACTTTGTTAAAGATTCAACTCAATATCACAAATTATATTTACAATATACAGTCAAACCTGTCTTAGCGGCCTCAATGGTAAAGCAGGCAACCTGCCTATACATAGTGATACCATGCAGAGAAAAACAATGATTTTTCTATAGAGGTCACCTCTCTACGATTGCGCCTTTTTCCCCTTAGCTGGTCGACACAGATTTGACTGCATATTTTTCTTACCAAATTGGTCAGTTCGTAACGGTGACGAAACACTACGTAAACGTGTATACCACCCAGCAGCAGCGACAGCGCCCCGATGACTATGTTCACATAATATTTCCAGTTCTGCATTTAATGGAGTAAATATGAACAATCAATCGAAAGTGAATGTCTTGGTAAACACACTCCCATAAACTTATTCATTTAAAGGGATAGTTGAGTTTTGGTAGAGAGGGCGCTAGACTACTTATTTTTTGTGAGGTAATGAAAAACTGAGTGTAAAATTTGAAAGAGCATAATATTTAAATAATAAAATCATCTTTGTTTGATCAAAATCGGTTCACAGACGGCTGAAATATCAATAAATATAACAATTTGTAATAAAGCTGGGGCCCCAGCTTTATTAGAGAATTTTGAACCAGCCGTTAAAAATTCAAAAAAATGCTTCCTCTTTTCAAAAAATTACAAAATAGGTATTTAAATAGTTGTTGGTTATTTCTCTATCTCACGGGCGTAGCGTGTTACGTAATACCTATTCAACTGGGGGGGGATGTAATCCGATGAATGAATAGCTCATCCCCCCCCCCCCCCCCCCCCCCCCACTTGAATGGGTATCAATGTCATGTCTACGCCCGTGCTCTATCTAATCATTATTTCAACAAAACATCACATGCACAATATTGTATTCAAAATGGTTGAAACCGATGAGTGTTTAGAGAGCGCCCTCTTACGTATTAACGGCTCTTTTTGAATGATAACATGATCTTTACTACGTCATTTGTAATGTTGTGTTCCTTTCTAGTTATAACTATTAGTTTGTAATGTAATGATGTAGGTTTTGGTTACTAAAATTCAGTTTCACCAAAACTGTACTCTCCTTACCAGAACTCAACTATCCCTTTAAATGAATCGGGATTGTTGTAATAATAGTAATAATGATAAATTTATATTATTAATTAAATCATACTGCACAGTTAGTTATTACCATCTAATATCAGAATATTGGTACCATGAAAACTCGAATAAGTTTGTTATAACAGATATATTGTTTCTCGACAAGACCTCGTTCCTAAAGGTAAGAAACGTAGAAAAGACTGACACGGTAATAACACGTTCACTAGGGGCTGCACCCGCTTGTGTGAAAATGACGTTGGTTATGTTACGTTTTACAGACGCGTTCAATGAATTATGATTATTTACGTCTGGAACCACCGAGAGACGTAACCTAGGTTTCGAACCCGGGACGATTCGTGCGAAGAGCAGAGCACCGCTAGACCAGAAAGCCGCTTCACAAGTAATTTCTTCTTGTTCTAGCCTTATCCCGTTTATAAGGGTAAATATGATAAATAGCATTTACGAGACAGATACATTGTTATAACTGACGCGATAGTTTTGTTATACAGTGTGGCCCAAAAATACGGAACGGGGAACTGCCCAAAATAAAGTAACAAAATTATTATGTCCATCGGATAGGTTATCTTCTCCAATGAAAAACGATACCAAGAACAGTAATTTTGGTCGTGTAATTTTTGTTTTAGGGCGCTGTGAGTGATACCATGTCAGGCTCCCAATTTTGTCAATGTTTACCAAGTCAGTGCCTGAACAAAGAACAATACGTAGCTGTGTGCCGAGAGAATGGGCATGGTTGTTTGATGATATGACGGGCAGTAAGTGCGATTTATCAGGCACTGACTTGGTAAAAATTGACAAAAATGGGAATCTGACATGGTGTTACTCAGAGCGCTCTAAAACAAAAACTACACGACCAAAATTACTGTTCGTGGTATGGTTTTTCATTGGAAAAGATACTCTATCCGATGCAAGATATCAAGAGTACTTCATGACTCACAATGAATTATGTAGTTCATGATGTTCGTGCAATATTGGTCGAGTGATATTCTATGTATACATCAAATAGCTTCAAATGTAAACACTTATATTTAATAACAGTGTTAGCTTTTTAGCTAGAAAGTCACACCGCAGCGTGGACCTATATTCGGCTCTTTTTGTTGATAACTCGAACAATCCTTATGCAGAAAAGGGTATTTTTCAGAAATTGTTGGGGTTGGGGCATTTTTGCGGCGGGCGAAAGTGCATTTTTCCCCCAAGTGCACTTACATTTGGGAGCTGCGACCCCCACCCCCCCCCCCCCCCCCCTCCATTCCCCTCCCTTCCGGAGCCTGTAACATACCTGTGTTAAAAGCACGAGCGCTATTTCCACAGGAAACAACCAGCAGGTCCAGAAGGCAACCTTCTTCAATTCCTGCACGGCAAAGGGGGAGGAAGGAACATCGATATGACATTAATATGAACATTTTAGAGGTAATAATAACCCGACACCGTCTGAATTGAAAATTTTCTCATTATTATCCTATTTTCAAACATTTAACACAATAAAATAATATCAAGGTGACAGGAATATGAGATATGCAAATAAAATAATCATCGGCACGTATAATAGTATATATATTGAACTATTACTTGCCACGTGATGTCTAGGCCCGTGATCATAGTTTTATCTGGAAACAGATTGGATTTAGATAAACATGGGATGAAATGCATGAAATTCTTCAGTCGGCACAAAATTATACATATACTGTACATGGATGTAAACTGAACCTGCCATGTTTATCAACGTGAAAAGCACCATTAAAATATTAATCCTGGTCAAATATTTTATGTGCTAATTTGACATTTGTATGAGTTCTATGAGTTAGTATTTAAACAATTTCCAAACAATTTGGGAATAAATTGTGGGATGCAGAAACATAGGTAACTCGCGTTACAATTTGTCCGGAGGGTTTGATTCATTAAAAATATACTTTAGAGCACTCAAAAGACTGAAATTTTAATCTGAAAAGGTACTTTGATTATCAGTCATCCAATTTGGTGCCTTAAATAATAAGAATACCAGAAAATATAGAACATATAACGATTTTCCTGAAATTTGCACAGGGTAGTCCCATGTGTGGAGTTTCGTGTATGGTTTCCGTTTCACCTATAAGGAGACACCTGAGAATACCTGAGAATCAAAAAATCATGTGTACTGAAAGATATAATCATAGGATCATGTTGTATGAAAAAATAATCCAGAAAAATAAATAGGATTTGAAATAGAGCCAAATGTTTTTTTGAGTTCATGTCCACTTTCCCGTGGAAATGCCCATATAATCATGTAAATAAAGCAATACCTTGATAAAATGAAGCACGGAGGCCACAACAACGAGAATTGTTCCCAGGAAAGCAAGCCTGAAGACATCCAACAAAATCTGTTCATATACGAAGAAACGTACAGGTAATGTGATACTGACGTTACTACATGTTGCAGTCATTGCGCCCCCGGCACCGCCCCCCCCCCCCCCCCCCCCAGCAACAACAAAAACTGCCAAATGATCTGTTACCATATTCACAATATGCCGTGAATACAAATACAAAATGCCGTGGTAGATATTAGGATAAGGATTTACACAGGACTCCAATGGACTCTACTTTTCACAATGATTCATATCGTACACAAAATAACTAATCGAAAAAACAACTAACTGATAACAAAATCTCAAGATTTGATAATAATAATTTATAGACGCCAGGAAATTGTATGAATAATATTTAATACGCAACTAACGCAACAATATTATATTTTATATTATGTGATACCTGCCCATTTAGTAGTAGCTTGGACACTTACAACAATTGCAAGTGTTTTATGAAATGGGCTATAATATATGGTTAGTGAGTAGCAATTATGATTGCATATTTGTATAGTATAGATAGCATGATCATGATCATAAATATTATGGTGCTACAAATTATACCGGGACATCAATCGGTTTAGAACTCGGGGTCCCTGAAAAAAAGGACATGCGTGCAGGCCCACATCGGATCGTGCCACTACACCTCCTTCTATACCATGTATACTGAACGTTACTTTATTGTGTGTATTATATATTGTACAATATAGCAAAAACTACATTAATGAAACAAACTTAAACATCATAACACATATAATTATTTTGGTCATTGGGAAAAATTGCATTAAACATTACAAAAAAAAGACAACTATTAAAGCGGGCTTAGGCGTCAAAAGTAAATAGCAGGAGGCAGCGGGATCCCGCAGTGGCCCGCGCGTGAACCATGTGCGCGACGCGCTCTCCTGAAATGCATTCTGTAATTCTATAGTCTTTGGTTCTGGCCAAAATGCGTCTTTACGCCCCCTTCGCGCGCGAGAACAAAACATGCATTTTATAGCGCGCATCAGCTGTGCGGGATGGACGCCGCGACTTCCCGCTAACACGAATTTACAACTGCGCGCAAAACCGTTCCAAGCGGGATCCTGCGGTATATAGGACGGCAGTGATAATGCTGATGCCTCCCAAAACCAGACGCGCAGTGACATTTTTCGAACGCCTTGAGCTTGGTGCTATAATACACACTGGCTAAAGTGTTTCTGATGACTAATATATTTTTGTAGTGCGCATAAAGTAGCTATTTACGATTGTTCAACTCGCCCTTTACACAAGCATGCGTGACAATCTTTAAAGGGGAAGGAAATCCCAGCCTTTTGACTTGCTGGATGTGATGAGAGCATAACTCCTGTCATTGCTAGTCACTTATTTCCCCTTGAATATTCCCGATTACACAAATAATCAATGTTTTAAGGACCACTGTCGTCTGCTTTCAATGCCCACAGGAGGCGGCCATTTCTTTAACTTCTCGCGGTGAAATGACGTGGCAGGCCGGGGGACAATGCGGAGAACACAATAACGTATCGTAACCCGCTATTGTGTTCTCTACCCGCCACCTCATTTCACCGCGAGAAGTTTTTAAAAATGGCCGCCTCCTGTGGGCATTGAAAGCAGACGACAGTGGTCCATAAAATGTAGATTATTTTTGTAATCGGGAATATTCAAAAGGAAATATAAGCGACTAGCAATTACTGGAGTTATGCTCTCATCACATCCAGTAAGTCAAAAGGCTAGGATTTTCCTGCCCCTTTAAGTGTAAAGCGACTGGACAATAATCACAATGCAATGTTGTTATTACCTCAAGCCAATCCAGATCAGTGTAGTAGTCCAGAATAAAAAGGAGAAACGTGGATACACACAGGATCCGCGTTAGCCCCGGCAACATCGACCAAGGTACTGGTAATATGGGTCGTACGGGCTGTTAATTAAAAAAAATAGTGATAATAATTATTATAATAATAATAATAATAATATTAATAATAATAATAATAATAATAATAATAATAATAATATATAGATATATATTAGATAGAGATATGATGATGATAATAATAATAGTAATCATAATTGTTCATTTTCATAGAGCGTTTTATTACAATTGAGTCTCAAAGCGCTTGGAGCATTATTACCAGCTGACAACCTTCTTTAAGCGCTCAGGTCAGGAATATCATGGAATACATTCCTACCAAGTAACAATTAACTACACCTGCATTTCGAAAGAAGCAAATGTGGATAAAGTATCTTGCTGAAGGACACACGTGCCCCGGTAGGGAATCGAACCCACGAACTTCATATTTACAGACGAAAGACCGAACCAACATACTACGACACTCCCAAACAAAGTCAAAAGTGTTTTTACAAAACAGATAAAGGTTTGGTGGTGCAATGATGTTATTACCTTAAGCCAATCCAGATCAGTGTAGTAGTCCAGAATAAAAAGGAGAAACGTTGATAGACACAGGATCCGCGTTAGCCCCTGGAACGTCGAACTTGGTTCTGGTAAAATGGACTGTTAATAAAAAAAAAATAGTGATAATAATAATAATAATGATAATGATAATGATAATGATAATATAATAATAATAATAATAATAATAATAATAATAATAATAATATTAATAATAATAATAATAATATATAGATATATTTTAGATAGAGATATGATGATAATAATAATAATAGTTCAGTTTCATAGAGCGCTTTTTATAATTGAGTCTCAAAGCGCTTGGAGCATATACCAGCTGACAACCATCCTCAAGCTCAGAACAACCAATCCAAACACCATACCCTACCCATCAAAAATCCTCCAACAATACCACCCCTCAAATCACAACCCCTACCTCAATCCATACTTCCCCTCCCAACACACTACCACTACCTCCCACAACCCAAACCAATACCCACAAAACCCCCATCAAACTACAAATCCCAACCAAACCCAACAAACCAAACCCCTAAACCACCCCCAACAAACACACCAACAAATCCCAACCAAAACAAACAAACAAAACCCCCAACAACCCCAACACAAACCCAACAAAATCCACCCAAACACAACACCAACAACATAACCAACCAAAACCCCTATCCAATCATCAAACAACCAATACACTCTCACCTCACCACCCTCACCACTATCCCAAATCACCCCCCACCCCATCCCCCACCCAATCCTCTCCCATCCATAAACTACCCCCCCCCCACCCAACAAACACAAACTAACACCCCTACCCCAACAAATCTACCAAATCCCAACTACCTACACCCAAATCAACTAACAACCCTACCCCCAACCATCAATCCCTATCTACCCACATCACACCCTCCTAAACACTCACCCCCTCCTACCCCATCCTACTCTACACTCCAACTCCCCACCCACCACCACACCCAAACATATTACCCCAAACCCCATTCCCCCCCCAACCCCAAATCAACATTCCTATCCACCCCCAACCAAAACCCCCCCCCAACTCAATCCCCCCCCCACACCCAAATCAACCCTCCTACCAATCCCCCCCCCCACCCACCCCCCCCCCCCACCCACCCCACCCCCCCCCCCCCACCACCCCCAAACCCCCCCCCCCCAAACCACCCACCCCCCCCCACCCACCCCCCCCCCCACCCCCCACCCCCCCCACCCACCCACCCCCACCCACCCACCCACCCACCCACCCACCCACCCACCCACCCACCCCACCCCACCCCCCAACACCCACCAACCCAACCTCCCCCACAACCCCAACAAATACCTCACACAACAATACCCCCAAACTAACCACCCCACCACCCCCACCCCCCCCCCAACCCCACCATACCTTCCCAACCATCTCCTCCACAAAAACTATCAACAATCACCCAAAACCAACCCAACCCACCAACCAACATCTCCCCCCAAACCCCAACATATATTCCAACAACTACACCCCCCCTAACACACCCCTCACCCTCCCCCCCCCCCCCACCCCCATAACCCCTCCCAATCCTCACTCCTCCCAACAAATATCACACCCTCCACCCCCAAACACCCACCCTCACACACCCATCCAAACCCCTCAACAATAACCACCACAACACAACACCACCCACACCTAAATAACCACACTCAACCCCTCCACCCAACAACCCCCAAACCCAACCACCCAACCCCAACAA
>JBAMJV010012632.1:0-18162 GCA_037951105.1 Echinarachnius parma
GCTCGTTTTGATATCATAATCCGCTTTGCGAGTTTTTTTTATAAACCCAGTGCCCACTTTGCGATCTGCGCCTAGCGATTAAGAGCGATCTTGCCCAAATAGGAGCGATCCCCTGAGATCTGTGGTTAAGTCGCAATGTACATGTACGTTGAATATGATTTAAATGTGAATGATAATGAATTTTGATGATGGATGATGACTACTAAATGCAAGTTGGTTTACAGGAAGCTTGCGATTTAAATACACGATTGTATAACAAAGGGTATTATATAACAGATTACTGATTTAAATTCCTCGATAGATGTTCAAAGCCACCACTTTCAACAAAGGCTAAATTAAATGGGGCCTATAGACATCACTTGCAGGTGGGAGAATATTTTCGTTCCGAGTAAAATTTGTCATTGGGAGGAATACAAGTAAAGTGTTTCGTATCCAGACTTTCCTTGATTTGAGTGTTTATGGAAAAAATAGTCAGTCGCCATGAAATTGATTAGCAGCTCCGTCACTTGATTTTCTAAAATGAGAATTGCAGACAACAAATATTTAGATCGGACATGAACAAATAAGAGGTGAAACTTAAATATGATAATAATATCACACCGCATTTTGATCTTTGCAAAATTTGATCTATGTATATAAAAACATGATGTCAGGGGTAAAGGGTTAGCCTTTGTTTTGGGGGGGGGGGGGGGTTTGTTTTTGTTAAGGATGGTATAATGATCAGTGCATTTGTATATTCATATGAATTTGCCGAGGTGAGCATATGGATAATCATTTTTCGGGAAGGCATGCCCTTATTACAGGAATACAAGAAATAGCAACACAACACTGTTTTAAGACGTTACGACTGCTATCGACAATAGAATCCCGAACGTGTCTTTTTTCCATCTTGAATAAAGGCTGTCAGTGGGAACAATTGATGCTTATTATTTGATTGACAGGTACCCGAATCACGTGTCCACGTTTTCGTAGTGTGAAAGCAAGGCAACAGAATCACCGTGATTGTAAACATAACTCCAATCATGATTGCAATTACCAGTCCTGAAACGGCTCTAAGTTTTAGACATTTACAGTGCAAAACGGCGCATCTTGTGTTAGCATGGATTATACAAATTTAATTTACAGTATCTGCATGTGTTTTTGTTAAAATGGCTGCAATGATTAGATCATGTAAACTGTTATGAATGATAGACGTCCCACATACATGTTTGGACCATCAGCTACACTGTCAAAATCAACTGTAGATACATTTGTTTTTTTGCCCTTGAATTACAACTTTTCACCGTTTTTATCAACGGTACAAAACTTATCATGTTAAATAACAGAAATGTTGTCAGATTATGGAAATTATGTTTAATTTACAAATAATATTATCTAAATTCATAACTGTTAATAAACTGTTTTTCGTATTATCTACAACTTTCCTTGTTTTTTCTCTCCAAAAAGTTGTTTGCATGGTACTTTTTTTTTATTTACTGGCGACAATGTTCCTGTCAAGAAAGATATTTTCTGTTAATAAACAGTAAACAATCCTGTTGAACTAAGGCCTATGTTAACATCGCATGGTGCTTCCTTTAACTACGCCAGTCTGTAAATCTAAAAAACAGGCAAACCTGTTAAAAACCTAGTTTCTTTTAGATATTGAATACGAATATAACTGTTAAACCACACAATTTGCAGTTATTTGTAACAGGTACATGAACGAGCTAGTTTGTGCTTTTGCAAATTGAAAATTAAATCTGTTCATAATCCGATATTTGTAAAATAAATATCAAAATGCATTTTTAATTCAAATTAGTATAATTAATTATCACTGGATTCTTGTGAACCAATTTCGGGAGTAAATTAATGAATACAATATTGTTTAAAGTCTGCGTTAAATTACTCACCACTACAAAACATACATCGTGGTGTACACTATAGTTATATGTATAGGCTTAGGGTAAAGTATGTATAGGATATTGGCGTAGGTTATTAGGATTAGGACTAGGAGGATAGGCTATACATACAACACAGGTAAAAGGGTGGTACTTAAATAAAAAGTGCTACATTTAACCTTTTGGTGCAGGCCAGGGGTGTACACTGTGCACCCCTAGTCGGGGCGTACATCTGTACTTTCAGGGGTGCTCGTATATGGACAAAGCTATGCACCCATGGGGGTGCACATATGCACCATAACGGGTACAAGTGTGCACCCTATAAGGTGCAGACGTACACCCTGACTAGGGGTGCACAGTGTGCACCCCTGTCTGGGGTGTACGTCTGCACTCTTAGGAGAGCTTGTATAGGGAAAAGGCTATGCACCCATAGAGGTGCAGATTCAACCCGAATTTCTTACGGTGTACATCAAAGACGCGTCTCAACTTGCGCCATTTTGATCTTTGAGTTTTCGTTTCGCCACCGCGACGAAACAAGTGTATCTATGCCGGGGGGGGGGGGGGGGGGGGTGGTTCTCACGTATATTGGGTATACGGGGATGTGCCGCTGGGAAAGGGTGACCTTTTCAAAAAAGATTCTTAGACATATGGTCCCCTTTTCATACAAAAATCCTTAGACATGGGTGCCATTTTTCCTTGTTTACCCTTAGACATGGGTCCTTTTTTTCATTATTTCTTTCCCCTCATTTCTCCCTCATTTTCTCCGGAATTTGGGATCTGCCGATGTGAAATTGCAAAACATATTTCAAGCTCGCTCCGCTCGTTCGCATACATAACATTTTACGACGTCGGGTGCTTATATTACCCTTCATAACGCCATATCATAAGTAATAAAAACGAATATACCCATAAAATAATATTGAAAACAAATTGCAGTTTTCCGCTGTGAAATTGCTAAAAAATTTAAGCTCGCTCGCATATGTGATATTTCACAAACCTCGGCTGTTTATATATTACCCTTCATAACTCCATATTATTATAAGACATAAAAACAAATATACTCATACAATATATTGGAACAAATGGCAATTTTCCGCTGTGAATTGCTGAAATCTTCAGCTCGCACCGGTCGCTCCGCATTATTCAAATTTATGCAAACTACGTACCATAATTGAAGACTATTTACTGTTTTTCACTCATTTGAAATTTGAGAATTTCACCTCCGATATGCACCAGATAGCTCCATTTTAGTGTAAAAATTGCCAAAGCTCCCTGGTGTGGGAGGCCTGGGGGACACCCCCTTCCCACACCCTCCCCCAACTCGGTCGCTTCTCTCCCTCGCTCGGGCTCAAAGCGCTCTCAAAGTATACACTTTCGCCCTCCCTAAGAAAATACCCTTGCGCCGTCCCTGTTGTATGGTACAGTTAACTAATAAAGAATGTTGTCAAGAACATGCAATATGATTGGCCATTGTATTATATTACAGATAAAAAACAAAAAATTAAATGTCGTTTGTAAGTATCGGTTTCCATGATGGTGTAGATAATACTGTGGTTTGCGGTTGCACCATGTATAAAGAGGGATTGGTAAGTCCTGAGAAGGACTGGTGGGATTCTTTCTAGGATAGTCCTAAAAAGGACTGTGGTAGTCCTAGAAAGGACTGTTGGTAGTCCTGGAAAGGACTGTTTGGTAAGTCCTGAGAAGGACTGTTGGGATTCTTTCTAGGATAGTCCTAAAAAGGACTGTGGTAGTCCTTGAAAAGACTGTTGGTAGTCCTGGAAAGGACTGTTTGTATTCTTTCTTGAGCTTGTAGTTCTGAAAAGAACTACAGCGCCGGTATGGTTATTGTGAGAAGAGGGTTTGGTGGTAGGAGGGGGCTCGACGTTTCGAACAGGTTGATGGCTTCTCGTATGCGGCGTGTGTTCCAGTGCTTGATGGTGGTGATGAGCTTGCTATTGTCCCATTGGATGACGTGTTCGTGATGTTGTGCGTGCTTGACGATGGCTGACTTGTCCCAATCGCTGAGTCTGTAGCTGGTCTTTTGTTCTTTGAGTCTTGTTTCCAGATTTCTTCCAGTTTCGCCGATGTAGTATTCTGTAGACTCCTGCTTTCTTGTGATGTGGATGCCTGTCTGTGTGGGTGTGGAGTGCCGAAACATTATTATCATGTTGTATTAAATGTGTGATGATAATGATATTATCAATGATAATAAAGAACAACATAACAGTCGTTCCCTATAGTAGCAATAGCGCACTAGACTTTTTCAGTTTGAAGAATCCTTCCCAGTGGGAGGCCCGCGAGGATCGACGCTCCGTTAATACCGCATTTCAGTAGTATAGAGCGCGTAGGCCTAACAAACTGCCTAGCGCATGATAAATCGCCCACCAAGGGCCGGGCAGGGGCCTCTGCAGGATCCTGCAGCTGCCTCCTGATCTTATAGATAATTTTGACCGTTTGATGCCTTCATACATGCTATAATTATAGGCGCATAGTTGCACTACTTAGTCCAAAATGACAAACTGCCTTGACTAATTACTTCATGCCAAATGCACCCGTTCCATTAATTCATGATGCATACCAGTAGGCCTACTATTGATGATCATGATTGTAAGAGCACCAGTCATCTTCTCCAGAGTCGACATCTGCATCAATTGAGCATAGGCCTACTGAACCTAACCCAAGGGACCCGCGTCGTGGGGCTAGTCACGAAGTACTTGAAAAATGGGCGATAACAGGCGATGGACGGGGGAGGGGGGACATTGACCCCCCCCCCCCCCCCCCCCATACATTTGATAGTCTGTCTCGGGTATGCACCAAATCGCACAATTTAAAGCCAAACATTTGCAAAAGCTCCGATACCCTCCCCCGCTTGGTCGCTTCTCTCCCTAGCAATGCCCCTCCCACTTTAGAGAACCTTTTGCCCCCTTCTTGAAAATTTTCCTTCTACATTAAGCGCACCATTTACAGATCCACCTAACCAGACAATGTACGCCAGAAACAACAGTTCCACCAGGAGATACACATGAAATCAACAGCGTGAGTTTTAGTGTGTCCCCGGGCGTTTGATCCCGGGGGATAGGGGATATATCCCCAAGTTTTTGATGGGGGGGGGGGGGGGGGAGGGGGGGGGTGGCCTGTACAAGTACAAACAATCCCCACTTTTTTCGAAGTTAAATCTTTTAAAAATCTTACAAAATGCATAATAAAAATAATACTGATAAGGACAATAATGACCATACTTCTAAAGTGATATTTTAACCACCAATTTCAAAAAATTATCCACGTGGGAGGGGGTAAACCCCCTCCCCCAAATAAGTATAGACAGACGATGTGAGCGTATTTGAGTCTGGTTTTTGTGTATAGGTTCGATTGTGTTTGTATACTAATCATGAGGGAGATGATTTAAGTCATGATTTCTTTAATTTAGTATTATTAAATGCACCAGATTGCATTATTTCGAGTGAAAATTTGCAAAAGCTCCCTACCGTGGGAGGGGGACACCCCCCTCCCACAGACTCTACCCCCCTCGCCCTTGGTCGCTCTGCTCCCTCGCAGTTGTGCCCCACAATCTGTTGACCCTCGCTACGCAACTGTACATATACATATACATACAATTATATACACATATGCATATATGTATGTATTATTTAGTTTACATTAATCGCCTTGTTCTGTGAACAAAGCGGACCAATGCTCTTTGAACGTCCGGGAGGGGACTTTTCAAGAGGGATACTATTTGGTCTAATTCATTTACATTTGTTTCCATCATGAGCATGGCTCTTTCAATAGTGTATCTTGGACACTTCAATAAGAAGTGATTAACAGTTTCCATTTCTGGGCAATCATTACAAAAAACATTTTCATGTATGCCTAATCTATATAAATCATTATTTAATCCTAATATTCCAAGACGCAAACGATGATATATATTTGTTTTCATATCTATTTAAAGGGACAGTCAATTTAAATTGGACAACTATGAGATTTTTGCCACCGTTGTTGCCACATTGTGTATGTATTTTGTTATATTCTCTGTTTAATTTCACTAAATAACATTTTACTATAAATTATAATGGGACCAGTTAGTCCAATTTTAGCATAATAGTCTGCTATTTCGTTGCCACTGAGACCACAGTGGGAGGGAATCCATTCAAAATTTACTATAATTCTTTTATATTTCAAGTGAGTGAGAAGTAATATCACTTCTTGAACAAAGATGTCATCTTTAGCATTTTTGATAGAAAGAAGACTACTCAACGAATCACTAAAGATAACCACACCAACATGAAGGGTGTCTAGTTGTTCAAGCCATGTTAACGCTAAAATAATAGCTATCATTTCTGCTTTATAAGAGGAAATAGAATAAGTCAATCTTTTATATATATTGTTTATACAAAAGGGATGGTACCCAGAATACCGCCGATGCTTTGTGTTCTGCCGTCCCATGACAAAAGGAAGCAACTCTGAATTTATCAAAATCGACTTTTTTCTTGATTTGGGGTATTTTTTGTATGCTCTACATGATGGTGAAAAAATTGAGGTCACATGACCCCTAATTTCCGAAATATAGATATATCAAAAGGAAGCAACTCTAAAGATTTCCTCATAAAACACTGACAAAAGGAAGCAACTCAATCAGCCAATCACCTATCAGCATGGAAGTGGCATGTGTGCATTGATCTCCCAATCAGCCAATCAGAGCGCGCCTAAGTGCAGCTCACTTTTCTCCTTGAATGTCTGTCAACCACTGCACCAGAATTGATACAGAAAATGCTGAAATTCGCTGATCTGTTTGCACATCTGAAGGAAACGTTAGTGTATTTTGACTGAAGTATATATATACATTTAAAACCCATTTCATTTATCAATCAAAATGCTGACTGTGAATAAAAAATATAACGTTTTCTTTTTTTTTCACAGCACAAGTTCTGATGCTATGTGTTTATTATTGTCCCACATGTAGACTTTTGTGTGGGGAATTTTGCAGAAAATTATTAACTTGATGAAATGTTGTTTTACCTGGCTTTGCCAATGACTCACACACAAACACAAACACACACACACATGCACAACCATACACGTACACACACATACAAACACACGCATGCAAACACACACACACACACACACAAATATACGCACACATACAGACATACGCGCAAACAAACATACACACGCACAAACACACATACACACACACACCCACAAGCAAACACACATACACACCTAGACACACACGCACTCACACACAGAAACACGCACACGTCACAGCCACACACACACACTTACAAACTCACATAACACACACGCGCACACACACACACACACGTACGCACACACACACACACACACGTACTCACATACACACACACGCATGCAAACACACACAAATATATGCACACAGACATACATACGTGCAAACATACGCACATATACACACGCATACACACAAACACGCACATATACACATACATGAGTAGATACACACTAACACATACACACACTGACACATACTCACATGCACTCACACACACGCATACATACACATATATTTGCACATAAATATACACACAAACGTATATACACACATTCACATGGATACACACACAAACACACACACGCACGTACTCACACAATACTGACTTCTTAGATTATCAAGAGTTGCTTCCTTTTGTCATTGGATGAAGCGTGCAAATATTCAAGATATACTGTGACAAAAGGAAGTATGCTGCTTAATTTGCATAAAACAATGATTTTACAAATCAAAACATATCAACCCGAAATGCCTTCTCTGAGTACATTATAAAACATGTCATACCTGGGAATTAGGATTTTATGTTTGAGAGGTCAGAAAGAAAAACATATTTTCTCCATTTACTAAGAAACTCATTCCACAGAGTTGCTTCCTTTTGTCATGGGACGGCAGTGTTGTTCAGGAACAAAGGAGCCATCAGTGTATATGTGCAGCTCTGTTGGCTATTTTCTCTGTATTAATTCTTTACTACAATATAACTAATACTGCGGGTTGTCTGATTTTTGTACCATCTCATTCAAATCCATACAGACGTTAGGAGTGACTAACGTCCACGAAGGAATTATATTATGGCTTATAGATTCAATCTCTATTGAATTTTCTTCAAATGTTCTATATCCAAATGGTTTATTACTCTTTTTAAATTTTAAATATTCAAATTGCCAACATGCTTGAATATGTGGAATTAAAATGGTGGTCTGAAATTCTACTAATGGCATATTTAAATTTAAGAGATAACATTTGTCTTCTTAAATCCAATGGCAATGCCCCCGTTTCTACTTGCAGTGCATCTAAAGGTGTGAGGGGGAATGCGCCGATGCATATTCTCAAAGCCTGATATTGGATAGAATCAAGGGTCTTCTTTAGACTATCTGAGGCACTATATGCTTCACATCCATAGTCCAACAATGAACGTATATACGACCGATATACCATTAATAAAGACTTTGAGGAGCTACCCCACTTAGTCCCCGAAAGACATCAAAATATATTCAATTTAATACGTGTGGTATGTGGTTGCACCATGTGAGATGGGTGGATTGGTAAGTCCTGAAAAGGACTATGGTAGTCCTAGAAAGGACTGTTGGTAGTCCTTGAAAGGACTGTTGGTGTAGTTATGAAAAGAACTGTTGGCATTCTTTCTAGGAGAGTTCTAAAAAGAACTGTTGGTAGTCCTAGAAAGGACTGTTGATAGTCCTAGAAAGGACTGTTGGTAGTCATATAAAGGACTGTTGGGATAGTCCTGAAAAGGACTGTTGGTATTCTTTCTAGGAGAGTCCTAAAAAGGACAGTTGGTAGTCCTAGAAAGGACTGTTGGGATAGTCCTGGGGTAAGTCCTTTTCAGGACTTACCAATCCATCCATCTCACATGGTGCAACCGCAAACCACACGTATTATATACACCACCATGGAAACCGATACTTACAAGCCACATTTATATTTAATTTACTTTTACATCTTTTCACAATATTTTCAATGTGGTCATGCCATAGGAGTTTACTATGAAAAATAACGCCTAGGAATCTATGTTTAATATTAAAAGTCAGAGCCACATCATTCAATGTAATAACAGGTGGGCGCAGCTTCACACTCTTTGTAAATAGGACTCCATTGGTTTTTGACAGTGATACTTTAAAACCCCATTTTTTAAACCAAATACTTAATTGGTTTAAATACGCCTGTATTTTATTTGCCATATATTAGATGTTGGTCCCCGACATCCAAATAACAATATCGTCTGCAAATAATAAGATCCTAACTTTTGCATCGACTGGGATATCACTCATCATAATATTAAATAAAAGAGGACTTAAAATCCTTCTTTGTGGTAGGCCTCTATTAAGACTTTTAGTCTCTGAAAATGTATTATTAATGCGCACCTGGTATGTGCGGTCTGTAACGTAATGATGCAAACAATTATAACATATTTCCTTCCACTCCTCGTTTCTGTATTCTAGTTAGGAGGCCATCTACATTAAGAGTATCATAAACTTTATCAAAATCTAAGACAATCGCTATTATAAGTATGCCCTTTATCATTAATTCTTTTTTGTATCGTATTTTCTAAAAATACAATATTGTCCGTTGAGCTTCTTCCTTGCCTAAAGCCAGAAATGAAAGGTGGAATAATGTTTCGTTTTTCTACAAACCATTCAAGTCTATCTTTTACCATTCTTTCCATTATCTTAATGAGACATGGTAATAGCTCGATAGGCCTATATGATTGCACAGATTTAATGAGTGGTACAAAAATAGAATGTTTTCACACATTTGGGATGTTTCCTGTTTCCCAAATTCTATTATACAACATCAACAAAAATTCTTTCCCTTTTGGTGGTAAATTATAAAATACTTCATACGTAATATTATCATGCCCGGGGGCAGATTTCTTCTTATTACACAATCTTAAAGCATTCTTTAACTCCTCCATATTAAAGGGTTCATTTATGACTAATGGTGTAGAGACTTCCTCAGAATATTGTTCATTAAAGGTAATGTGTGTCTCTATAACTTCAGTGTCATGTTCAATGACAAAAAAAAATATTCAGCGAAAGTGTCAGCCTTCTCTTTATCGTCTCTCACCTCTTTATCTTCTATTATCAAGTTAGATACTTTTTTCTTCTGAGCAGAAAAACCATTCATGCGTCTAATACATGACCATATTTTGGATTCACGAGTGTACCGATCAATATTAAAACAAAATCTCAACCAATAGTCTTGTTCCGCCTGTCGGAGTATTTTTGGTGCTTTTTTTATCGCTTTTTTATCTTGAAAATTAATAAGATTCTCAATCGAATTGCGCTTTAATAATTTATTTCTAGCTTTATTCCTCAATGTAATTTTTATCGTGCAGTCTTTTGTCCACCAAGGAAGTGGATTTGTATTAGATGCTCTTTTCTTTAATAATTCCTTAAAAACCTTTTCTAATACACGTATGAATTTTTCATTAGAAGTTTGTACATTATTATCAATTAATAACGTATTAAAACCTTCTTCACACTTACTATAAAAGCGTTCCAAATTTGTATTTCTATAACATACATGAGCTTCCTGATCTTGATTACCTTCAGTGATCCTCTGATCTACTCCGCCTAGATAGAAAGGGCTTACATTGTATAATTTCATCCCTCCCCAATTACACTTTGCTCATTTCCAAAAGTATTCTTTTGAACAATTTTCCATGTACACTTATTAGCCAAAGAGGGGGTAGTGACTGTGAGATCTAAATGAGAGAGTTTTCCAGAGTGAGACTCTAATCTTGTGCCAGAGCCATCATTTAGAATTACAGTATTATTTTTCTCGAGGGCGAACTCAACAACCTTTCCATTATTGTTATTTTTCTCACTGCCCCAAAGTGTATTATGAGCATTAAAATCACCCATTATAATATATTCATAATTATGTGTATAT
Organism: Echinarachnius parma; assembly: GCA_037951105.1. Lineage (NCBI taxonomy): Eukaryota > Metazoa > Echinodermata > Echinoidea > Clypeasteroida > Echinarachniidae > Echinarachnius > Echinarachnius parma. The sequence continues at coordinate 10,822 of JBAMJV010012632.1, forward strand.
GAATAAATCAATTCCATAATATTATTATCAATTTTTTTCATGGGTTATACAAATTAACTATTGCTATTTGTTCTTTTCCAAAGTTTATAATTACTCTTTGTAACTCAAAATCATCGTCTTGGGCATATGAAGCAAAGCCCAATGATTCATGTATATACAACGCACAACCCCCACATTGTTGATTTGTTCTATTTCGATAGAGACACTCATAATTGGGAATTAAAATAATTCTATTACCTTCGTACCCAGTTTCCTGAATACAAATCACCTGATAAGTATCTGTGGAATTATTCAGAAAGACTATGAGCTCCTGGCCGTGTCCATGCATACCTTGTGCATTCCATTGTAGAATACAAAAATACAAAAATACAAAATAAAATTATATATTTTCATCGCGAAGATATTCAGTTTCCTTCAAATTTAGCAGCTTTTCAGCTGCCACTTTGATCATATTATTATGATACAATTCATCAATTGATTTCATCTCCTGAAAGAAGGAGGACATGAGGGTCATACTAATATTAATGAACTTTTCACTCTTCTCCATAGATAAAGTGTCTTTATCTTGTGTACTTTTTTCCTTCTTATTGCTTGGCGGATAATGTTGTGCTGGTGGGGGGATTACTACAGGCGGGCAGGATTTTCTGACTTATGAATGGTATTACTATCAGATTGTGGTGTTACTACCTCAGCATTGTCTCTTTTGTTATTTTGAGGAATCCTTTGAAAAGTGCTAGGGCCAGGCTGTTCTTTATTCTGAATCAACGAAGAGTCTTTATACACATTTGTGGCCTGTGCATAAAATACCTTCTTTTCTACTTTAACCTTTTGTATAACTTGGGCTATTTTTGCCGGCCGACTTACACCCGCCATAGGCTGCTGAGTGGGTGCCACCACAAATAATACATTTTGGGTTTTCTTTTTTATCACATTGTTCGAAACTGTGTGCTTCACCGCATCTCTCACATCTCTCTTGAAATCTACACAGGGCAATGGAGTGCCCGTATCTTTGACACTTAAAGCATCTAATTGGTGGTGGAATAAACTGCTTAACATTGAATGTTTGGTAGCACATCTTCACTTTTGATGGTAGCGTTGTACAACTAAACGTCAAAATAATACTTTTCAAAGGAGTTCTTTGAGTAGTATTTCCATTCTCTTTTGAGGTCCCCGGAATATCACTTGGGGTTTTCTTTGTCATTCTTTTAGCGGAAATGACGCGCTGTCCTGTTGTTTCATTTAGAAGGCTTATGCCAAAAGGGTGGGTAGCGTCGCGTCGCGTCGCGTTGACTTGAACGCGACCATTCGTCCAAAGCCCCCCGGTTTTGCCGAAAGGGTGCGATGGAAACGTCGCGTCGCGTCGCGTTTACTGGAACGCGACCATTCGTCCAAAGCCCCCCCGGTTTTGCCGAAAGGGTGTGTTAAAAAAAAAGATCGTACTGTTAGGTTGCTTGAACTATTTGTGTTGCCAGTGGTAAAAATGCCAGAAGTAAAAATGCCAGAGGTAAAAATGCCAGAGGAAAAAACGCCAGAGGAAATATTACAGTGTAAAAGACTGCAAATCTATTTTGTTCTCATCAAGATTATGGTACATGCCCCCCCCCCCCCCCCACAAAAAAAAGCTTTCCTTTGCCCAGGATAAAACGTATTTCGTAGACAGACTTTGTATTCGCATACACTATACATTTTATAATTCATCTTCGATTGAGAGGGAGGGAGGGGGGTGGGCGAAGGGAGGGGGCATTATTTTCCTGATTCACTGGTGAGAGAGCCAAAAGGCCCACATTGACATGCCCAGAGTGTCAAGAGTGGGTGGGGGGGGGGGGGGGGGGGGCGGGGGCAATGGTTGAAGGCGGCAGCAGAAAATATTTTTCCCTCAACACCCCAAGAAGCTTTTTGGTTCATAGCCATTAATAACTTTCGAAGATGACTTATATATACATAGTGTATACAGATACAAAGTCCGTTTACAAAACCAAGTTTTATCCTGGGCAAATTAAAACATTGTAATCGTTTGAAGCCATGAATGTTTTTTTTTTTTTTGGGGGGGGGGGCATGTACCATAATCTTGATGAGAAAAAAAAAGAGATTTGCAGTCTTTTACACTGTTATATTTCCTCTGGCATTTTTTCCTCTGGCATTTTTACTTCTGGCATTTTTACCACTGGCATTTCTACCGCTGGCATTTTTTGTCACTGGCATTTTTACCACTGGCATTTTTGTCACTGGCAATTTTACTACTGGCCTTTTGTTACTGGCATTTTTACCACTGGCATTTTTTCCTCTGGCATTTTTTCCACTGGCATTTTTTCATGGGCATTTTTTCCACTGGCATTTTTTCTCTGGCATTTTTTCCAATGGCATTATTACATGTAGCCTACATACAAACATACACAAACACACATGCATAGACCAAGGAGGTATACATGTACAAGACGAGTACTAGTAGTACTAGTAGGCCTACTATCCGTGCACAAACATACAACCACACCCACACACACGGCAAACGACACATTTTCATTTTACTGTTTTTTCTATTTGCCGAATTAAATGAACTTTGTAAATAAATATTGAGTTTTCTTACGTGTCGTAAAACAAATTCTGCTTGAACTGCCATTCCACTGGAAAGTAAAAAGCTGACTGCACGGTGGACACTTTGCCCCTGTCATTATCTTTACGTTTGGTTTATAAAAGCTTCTGACCACTCGGGCAATGAGAATTAAGGGGTTTCAGGGACGAGCACCGTACTAGGGTTTTATATAGCTTAGTCGGAAGAGCACCGGTCTAGCAATCCGGAGGTCTCGGGTTCGAATCCTGTTGGAATTCCATCTTTGCCCTATTTTAATCACAATATATTTCTGGTCAGTTTCTTTATAATCATGTTTGAATTAATCTTTACTTTTGGCAAGAGGAATACCAAGAAAAGCTTTATTTGAAGTTGAAATGATCCATAATGTAGGTAGTTTCAAACTAATGTTCACATTCACATGTGGGACAATGACGTGCCACAAATGGCGTGTACACAAACTAACACGGGTTTGTGGACATCCAAAACAAACACATACACACACAAATGTACATTGAAATAAATAATGTTTGTAAAAGGACATTTTGAACGTTTAGAGGCTGTTTTTATTGTATTCATGACCAGACTGCATGAGGCTGTGCTAGACGCGTACATCTTTCCATGACAAAGTAATGTTAATAAATTTATCGCATTATTGAGGTGTTACCGAGTCTAAAATCAAAAACACATTACATTTTTGAAAAATGCTGCAGTCCTCGGCTGCATTTTCATGGGCCACCCTGTACAATAATTCCACCAATATATCATGTCAACCAAAATTTTCCTGATGTAATATGATCACTGTCCTGATGATCTCGTGAAATATGTTAATCCCAATATAAAAAGTAAACAAAATCGTCTTGTTTGGAGACCGGAAATAATTTTGCAGGCGTTCTATGACTTTTGACCACCATCAGTCACAATAATTTACTCTTAAAAATGCATACTGGTAAGAACTTTGATGGCAATCAAATGAATAAAGTAAACAAGTAAACAGCAACAAATCAAAAAGAACACCAATACATGAACACAACTCAACTTAATATAAATGTAGACAAGATATTTAGACAGGAAGTTGGAACAGCTAATTTTCATCTTTTAAAACAGCAGAACTCAACAAATTCAAATTATGCCCCTCTTCTTATCTGATGTTTTGATTCAAATACATAATTTAGCATGTAACGTATGTCACCTCTCGCTATAACGAGATATCGTCAGGTGTTTTCCACTCATAAGTTTAGTGAGATTTAAACTGGTAATCTATCACAATCATGACCTTAAAAATGCGTTCAGACTGGTACCTGCCATTTCACTTTTTTTGTTAAGTACATTGAGTCTTCCACAAGTGCAAAAGAAAGTTAAAGAAACAAGAAAACAAACAAAACCAAAACTGCCATAATCTCCAGAGTATATATCTCCCTTTTGTCAGTTCATAAATGCTACATGTATGTATAGGTACTTGTAACAATTACTGATGGCAAAGAAACTTACAGTTCTTCCCATTCTGTTAAGTGTTTTACTTCCATTAATGTATTAATGATTGTTATTTTTTTTAAAGATCAACTACCCTCAACATCGCAGAAAAGATACAGTTTGGTTTGATGGCAATTCCCAGCGGTTCATAGCATCATAGACATATTGACAAAGTGACAGACAGATGAAGTGTAGAACGTCCTCCTCCCTTTGTGGTAGATCACATTACAATTATCTAAAATACAAAGCCTTAACATTGTCAACCTGATGAAATTCATGTTGCCAACAATGAACCATCATGACAATATGAGGATACATAGCATAATCATCAATATGACATAAAACAGTTATTGCTTCCACTGAACAGAATGGTCATACATGTAAGTGCTGTATGTGGGGTGCACACATTCCTACTGCCGGTATGTGGCAGTATATGACTATTACAATACCAACTGCTGAACAGTGTCGAAAATATTCTATTTATGCATGTCTGCATATTGTTCCGTCCCTAAATTATAATAGAAATACACTACCACATAAATTGAGTTTGTGCATCTGTCATTATCCTTGTTCAAATCATATTGTTATCAGATTTAAACACATCCCTGTTGTAATTAATTCATTTACTTTCAGATACAAAAATCTGAAAAATATATATGGAACACCCCTTTGACATTTTTGACATATGATTGAATTTTCAGTCCAAGTACAATCTGACAGAGAGTGCATCTTTTTTTTTTACCCCATCCAAGAGAACATCAGTTTAAGCAGTACTGCCTGCACATTGCAGTGTTCTTCACTGCAGCCTCTTTTCAATAAAGCAAACACCTGTTTGGTTATATTGTGACTGTATGACTGTAATACAACAGCAACAATAACATATGAAAATAAAACATTCAATATCATGATACATTCTTCTGCATCAAGACAATCATAACAATTAATTATGAAATTGACAACTTCTAGCTGTCAGTCCACTTAAAGATTCTTTGGGTACCTGTACTTAGGCATTTCACTATTTTTGTATTACTACATTGAGTATTTCACAAGTGTAAAAGACAGTTAAAAATCAAGAACATAAACAAAACCTAAAATGCCATAATCTCCAGAGTATCTCCCTTATGTAACGTGTCAGTTCATCAATGTTACATGTAACAACTTTGATGGCAATGCAACTTACAGTTCTTCCCATTCTGTTAAGTGTTTTACTTCCATTAATGTATTAATGATTGTTATTTTTTGAAAGATCAACTACCCCCAACATCGCAGAAAAGATAGTTAGGTTTGATGGCAATTCTCAGCGGTTCATAGCATCATGGTACATGTAACAAGATCAGAGACATATTGACAAAGACAGATGAAGTGTAGAACGTCCTCCTCCCTTTGTGGTAGATCATAAGATCACATTACAATTATCTAAAATACAAAGCCTTAACATTGTCAACCTGATGAAATTCATGTTGTTCTTTGAAAGTTAGGGGTATCCTTGTGATTATAGTATTTACGCACTAGTGTATACTTCCTGCTGTCCCCAATATCCTCGCAGGATCCAACATTGTCATCCTTATCTATGGTGATCTCACTTTTGGCCCTACTGGGTTTTTGGTATTTCCCAGTTTCATCACATGTCAGATCTTCTTTAAAGCGAAGTTGAGAAGAATCTATCAAGAAGCACAATTCTTGGTCACAACCAACTGGTGCAGAGTTGATCACTTTAGTGATGGGAACAGCAGTGTCTTTGCTATCCGCTTACTGTCTTTGAAGTAGGTATTTTCTTCTTTCTTCTTTGTGCCTGAATAATGCTGGTCCAACATTACTGGAGTGGTGATTTTCCTCGTCTGATGAATCACTTGAGATTACAGCCTCCTCAAGCTTTGGTCGCTTGAAAGTGTTGGACCCTTCACGAAAAGCTGTAGGCCCACCTGCCATGAAGACTTCATCTGGATTTCTGAAGAATGAAAAGTAATAAAAACAAAAATACACTTGTTAAATTGTAAAAATAATACAGTGCAATTCCCACAAATTGACCACAAAAATAAGTTGTGCACATTTAATACACATCAACAGTACATACCAATTTTGTTTTATTTGGTCAATGTATGGTACATTTGATTTCTGTGGTCAGTGAATGCACACCCTGAAGATTCAAGTGCATTCATTTAATGTTTGAAATAGCAACTGAGACTATAACTATTATGGCTTACTTCACAGGATGTTTGGAGTGTTGCGTTCATCTGTAACACCCAACTAAAAGGGTGCATTTGGAGAGTAAAGGTTGTCTCATTTGGATACATTTAGGTTAGCAATCCATGGGGGGGGGGGGGGGGGGGGGGGGGGATGGGTAGATGAGGGGGCTTTTATCTAATGATATTTTCCTGTGTTGCAATTAGGAGTATGTCATCAATAACAAAATAACTGTGAAACCCTACTGCGATATGGATTTATAAGATGCAATCGAAGCACACAGCAACCACATGTACCATGCAAATGGATGAACCATTTGTATTCCTAAATTTAGCGTTCGGTCAGGTAAGATAAAAATACAACCCCCATTGGTTCTGTTCTTCAGTTTTCAGTGACGATCAGAGTACATTGATATAGCTGTGTGATCGATGTGTGGCGGTATAGCTAAAAGCAGTCTCTAGTCCTGCTATGCTTTGTGTTTGTTTTGTTTTTTATATATTGGAGGCATGGGCGTAGATCTGTCATTGATACCCATTCAACAGTGATATATACCTCATGCCATTTCCAACAAAGGGAAATATATTGAATTAGGCTAGACAAGGAACAAATAGACAAATGCATTGAAGGTATAGTCTAAATTTGCTTGCACCAACTGATTATTTGGTGTCTTCCAGCATGATCGGCTGTCAGACAGAGAAACAACAGTACAAGAAATTGATCATTCTTTGCCATGACAAGTTACTCTTGATTGAATGAAAAACAAATGCTTAAAACAGTTATGTTTGGGTCAAAGGCGGGAGGGGGGGGGGGGGGGGGGGGGAGTTCAACCCCCAAAACCCCCATCTACAAATGTATGTTTTGGTTGAACCTCCCCCCCCCCCCCCCCCCCCCCCACCCCCTCCCCCAGTACGCCTATGCTTGTGGGGGGATGCCGGGGAAAACATGTTCTAAATAAATAAGTCATTTAATCCATCATGAACACATGACGCACAAATTTGCACTTTTTTTGTATCACATCTGGCCGAACTATTATTACCCATAAGCTACCTCACTAGTCGCCCCGGAAAATTAGAGATTGCTTGAATGTTGTCAAATGTGTTTAGTGGGGACAATATGTA
>JBAMJV010012633.1:0-25183 GCA_037951105.1 Echinarachnius parma
GCCAAAAATGTTCGAGGCCGAGACCGAGACCACTTATTCAGTTGTTTCCCCAAGGCCGCCAAATAGTGGTAAAGGGGGAAGGGGCAACTTGTAACTTGTAACGTGTTTTTAAAATAATGTTTGTTATGAATTTTCGACACCCTTGGGCCTTGGTCCATTTAACGATGTCTCTCAAGCTACCCATCATCATTCCCCTTCGACCCCTCCAAAATATTTCACTGAACATTACGACCAGTAAATCAATGAGGATTACGTATTGTATTAGAATTACTTTAAGAAAATACGCGCCTTAAAGCCAAATCCCCTAAATGCTGGTAGATGACAATTAAAAACAATTCAATCAAATTAAACATGTGAAATAGCAATGTAGCTATCGAGTATGTATGTACAACATGCATTCTGCCTCATAGCCATTGGTTCCTGATATGTTTGAATAAGGGAATGTGTTTTACATTAACATGTTATAGTATTTTCACAAATCATTCCATAGAAAATATTCCATGTACAAATATTTATTACAAAATCGCTCTATATTTAAGCATTATGTTCATCTAATAAGGTAATTTGTCTTTAACTAGTTTTCTCTTTCCAGTTGAATTTCTATTCATCACGATCACCTGTTTGGTTTCCATGTCATTCTTTTGTTATCATATCTTACGATGCACACTGAAGCAGATAAACCTCGTACAAGCAGTCGATCTGCTTGAATATTACGTAACTATGCATTATATCGCTCTCTGCATGATAGTCCATTTTGTAATGGCATATTATGCCGTTGATTTACAGTCGATTAACCGATCGAGGTTATCACAGATGTCGTCATATATCGGTATCATCATTGTGCTCTCCGCATTATCTGTTCTGAAAAGGAATTCATTTATTTATTTTATTCAGTCTTCTTTTTAAAAAAACACAGGGTAGCCCCATTCAGTGCCACAAAGGCCTGCTTTACAAGAGGGCCCTGTTTCAGATAGAAATTACAACGTTTATTCATGATGCACCACCATCAATACTATTCACACTATTTCAAATGAATAGCTACAACATATATATTTGCATAAAATATCGAGTTTCATCTCAACTATAGAGATACAAACATATTGGGCCGTATGCATAAAAACAAGCAATTGCTTATAAGCAAATGCTTCAAGCACAAGCAAGAGCTTGTCAAGCAAAAGATCAAGTTCAAGCAATTGCTTAAATTCGTATGCATAGGCCTTTGGGCAATTCCACGGTAACGGAAGGACATTCAGACACAATTTTGGAACTTTAATCAAATAATTCCAGGATCCTGCTTTTGATTTTTTATTCTAAATGGCATGTCTTTGATCCTTGTTGGGACACCTTTGATTTCCACTATTTCTAAAATTTTGACCGCATTATGTAAATTAGATATGGACACTAATGAGGCCGGTAACGGAAGGACGCCAAAATGGACATGGATTTTCAAGTTTTTTAGTTATGACCCAATCTCTGTGAAGTTACGAGGTTTATCATGTTTAGTTGGCTACTAGTCAATTTCCTTATGTTCACAGAGTATAACACCACCTTTGAAGAAAAATATCTACATTGGTATATTAATTATGAGAAATTAATTACTCCAGTGTTCGGTAACGGAAGGACGGTAACGGAAGGACCTCTGAAAAGTCTATACGAATTGTACAATAAAATTAATTTTGAAATTTAAAGACCATTTATGAGAAGGAAACATCTCTTTTGTGGTCTAAAATGAGTTTGTATCATAGATAGCATATGGACATCACAAGCATTTACATTTCTATTTTTGTCTTACTATATTTCATGCTCCAATGGCTCTTATTCATGGTCAATCCATGGTAACGGAAGGACACTCAGACACAAATTGTCAACTTTAAGAAAGACATTTTTAAATACTTGTGTTGTTAGAACAGTCTATTTTGATAACAATACTTCCAAAACATACAGTTTTAAGGTCCCATAATTTTTTTATTTTGTTATCTCCGCACATTATTGAATATGCATACAAATGAGGTCGGTAACGGAAGGACACCAAAATGGACAAGGTTTTGTTATCAAATCAGTTTTAACTAAAACTCTGTGATATTAAATAATACAAAATATTTTAAGGGTACACATTTCATTCTCTGAAGGGTTAAGAAGAATTTACTTGTTCTTTGATTAAAAATTTTCCGCAGATATTTGAGTTATTTCACACAAAGCGGACCAATTTTCGGTAACAGAAGGACATAATGGACTATAATGTATGATATGACACAGTAGGGTCATTCCATGTCAAATCACCTTTTAAAAAAGTGAAAATTTTCATCGCAGCCCCCTTCAAATTTGCTAATATTTGGTTTGTATGATATTTCAACCTTTAAAAGCGCAAGTATTTATGTTTTAGCCCAATCCGCCCAATGGTTTTGGCGCTATGGTCGATTCTTATGGGGGAGTTTTGTAAGAAATGGGCGTGGGCACCATTTTTCAAATGGCCATTATCCATTAACCGTTGGGTCAATTTATTTTGTAATGGTGTCATTGGACTGGGGATGTTATGTGCAATCCATTTATGCCATTTGTGTTCATGCATGAGCGAGTTTGGATACGATAACCTTTGACCTTAGATTTTGACCTTCCGTTTTACCTCGTGGATCAAATAGTTTTGAGAATTCTTTTTGCTTAAATCTTGGCTTGATATAATTTCTACAACATATTAAATAATTGGAGATATATTATTTCTTGCTTTTTCTACAGCCTTGTTATTAGTTTGCAAATTTCATGTAAAATTTAATTATTTTAGACCTACACCCATGTCCAAGAATTCTATAGGGGTGTATTGTATAAAAAAAAGACCTATTCAAAGTCATCATCAGAGCCTATTCACACCCTGGCTCACCACAGTTAAATAGACCTACTAATCCCCATACAATAGAAATCCAGACAAATGGCATCATGGTACAGGGGCCCTGTTGCAGAAAGAGATAAAATCAATTGTGAGCAAGATCAAATGTTCTAAATGCACAAATCTGATTGGTTGAAACACAGAAAATTACTAGTCTGACCACGCTACGCCACTGATAGCTGGCCATTGCAGGTATTGTCTCATTATTTTGGGTTTTCATATATGAGAGACCAATTTTTGAACATAAATTTTGTCATAATATGTAATATGAGGTACCTTGTCCATCTGTTACCATGTGTATGGTAACGGAAGGACATTTTCTTTTGTTATTTATTAATTAACGAAGAAACAATGAGTAATACAATTGTTACCAATGGGAAGGCCTACTTGAACTTGCTTTGCACTGAAGATTGGTCTGCTCTCTAACAATTATGTGAGCCACAAAATTAAAAATATTGATTTTTCGGTAACGGAAGGACATTTTCATAGGCTGAAAATAAGAAGTCATTGAAGCATAACAAATCAAATAAACCATACAAATTTACTATTTTACGAAATGGTCATATCTCAGGAGTCAGAATAATGGTTTTTAGGCTTAACTGGGGAAATATAAAACAAACACAGGATCAAAACACTTTTTCACAAAAATGTCAAATTTGTGGGGTTCAATTATGGTTATCAAGTTATTATAAAAAAACAACTAAAATTATGTAAAACTAAAATTTTCTCATTGAATTCCAAAAATATAGAATTTAAGCTTTGATTTGATACCAAATTTGTATCATAAAAATGCTTGTAAAATTTTTGGTCAAATGTCCACTTTGGCGTGGAATTGCCCCTTTGCTTGTGCTCAAACCTTTTGCTTGCACTGCCAAGCAATTGCTTACGTGTTGGACAAAGGATCGTTACGGTTGTGCGAACATCGCACTGCAGGGCAACAACGCTTCGTGCCCGACCTGGCAGCAGTATTTTTTATTACGCAAATAGGGGGGAAACAGCGCGGAGCATCAGGGGGGTTTCTGTGCAGATCGATGGACAAAAATTGCCGTAAAAAGTCTAAAATAACAGGAATTTGATCACAACATAACCTCTGGAATATGGAGCTTGAAATCATCCTGAAACGGTACGAAAAATTGATCCTTAAACGCGAATGCCCTGAGTAAGCAAGAGCTCAAGCTGGTCTGGATGTGCTTGAAAAAACGCAAGCAATTGCTTATCAAGACAAGTAAAAGGTTCGTTTTATGCATACGGTTTTAAGCAATTGCTTGTTTGGTAAGCATTTGCTTACGAGCAGTAAGCAATTGCTTGTGCTTGTAAGCAAATGCTTTTGCTTGCAAGCAATTGCTTGTTTTTATGCATACCGATTCAAGCAAAAGGCTAGCACAAGCAATTGCTTGTTTTTATGCATACGGCCCATTGACTAACACAGCTTGGGGCAGGGGCCCGATTACGGACCAGCGGTATTTATAGCATAATTGGCTCTTACTCATCGATGTCAATATGCTAGAATTACATTAAAATCAACAGAACGTAGCAGAGCAGTGGAACACACATACCGCCCTTACTCATTCAACCGTAAAGCTTATCTAGAGATCAGTGGAACTAGGGCTGGTCCTGGGTCATGATCGTACTCTCGGCCACAGGTTCCAAGTTACAGCTTGCAGCAATATAACAGCATAAAATCAAAGAATGCATGACACGACATCTCAAGTTCGAATCTGACATGCATAATGAACATAATCGTAGTCATAGCGTGCGTGTGCTGTATGCATACTAATAGGTGTGTACTGGGGGTGGGGCGGGCCGGGGCTAAGTTATTAATAAGTTGTTATTAATTCTTGGACGGAACAGAGTAAAATATAGTGTGTGCTTCATGAAGAGTTGGCTGGAACAAGGTGATGAATCAATTTTAAAATTACCCTACCCCCTCCCCCTTCATGCATCCACTAATATATAAAGCTAAATACTAGCAGAATGTCAGGATTTCACCTAAATGTAACAATTGTGTATTTAACACAAACATTATCATTATAATTTTCAATTCATTTTCACAAAACGCTGGCATCTGTTAAAACATAATTTCCTATGAAAAAAATATTTAAAAATCACTTATCAGTGCGTCTTGAACCTACGGCTTTACATACCGTGATGCAAGTTTACCTTACATTGATTTGCACTAACCACCGACCCAAGAGCTACTTCTGCTTGCGTGATTGGATTTCAACCCTTAGTAACGTTCATCTTTTCTAACTTTGCGTGATAATGCTATCATGAATATTCATTTAGACCGGCTCGAAGATCGTTGACAAAAGGCTAGATACATATTCATTATACTGGATCATGTTGGATGTTTGATGGCGCTATTGATTACTCCAGAAAAAGTAGCGCCTCTAGTCAAACTTTTACGGTACATGATGCTTTAACAACATTTAGATGCTTAGTCTGCCCCAAATCCACATTTTCACCAATTTTTCATCGATTTTTCTCAGCTAATTTGTAACCACAAAAGTTTTACAAGACACTTGATATAGTGAATCATATGACTAATCTACTTAGAACAATAACCTTTCTTTTGTGGAACTGAAACACTACCTGCTGCAACAACTCCTGTATTTTGTTTACCATTTACAGAATCTTTTGTATGGTATTGTGAGCTCGTTTCGGACGTTACAAAATGGTGTTAACACACATTTTGATTGCACAAAAAATTCAATTTGGAACATTTTAAAAAGTATTATCTACATTTTTCATGATCTATATGCTTCCTGCTCCAGCAAAAGTGTTTTGAAAAATAAATGATCAGTTATTTGTCTCTGGGAAGGAACTTTTATTTATAAAATGTGAGGAATTGCTATTTTTGCCCCATAATTGTTCATGTTGTAAAGTACACAGAACTACATGTATACTGATTTTGTTTTTTGTATCACATCAAATGCATTATTAGGTTGATTGCCTTTATAATGTTCTATAAGAAACAAATGTTAAGTCTCTGTTTCATTATTCATTTAGTGGAAATATAGACATTTTCATTAACAAAGCCTTTTAGTGGTATACAAAAGTACAGTATAACTATGCTAAATTTACTCTTCTGATATCATTCATTAGTTGCAAAATATGTTTTTCCATACTTAAACTTGATAAGAAAATAATCTGCGTTGATCCACATGTTTTACTGACAATAATTAAAATGTTAATCATTTGTATTAAAAAAATCCACATGTTAAAACAAAAGATACTTTTGAAATACTATATGGCATATATGCCATAACTATAGGTACATGTACACCAAGATAATTCCTTATCATATTCTTAAGACAATTTCCAGAACATTACTGATTTATGATCAATTACATTTTTGTGCAAGTCAACTATCTTTGAAAAATATAACCATATCTGCTGGAACAAATATAATTTCTTGACCGTAACCTTATGTGGTACATACAAGTGTACTGTACATGTGCCATTATAACTTGAATTTGAGGTTTTGCTAATATCATATTGATCAGTAATGCATTTCTGACAGTTATTCTAATTTTCGATAATAGTTTGATAAAATTAGTTTGAGCTTCATATTTTATCAAAATAAGAAAATGGAAAATTTAAATCATATACAATGTATGTCATTGTACAATGCATATACTTTTATCTTTGTAAAATGATGAAGGAAACTCTGGAAAGTCACATCGATCATCCTTTGACTGTATATAATAACAGTTTCTAATTGCATGTAATATTTGTACAAAATCTTGGATTTTGTCTATCAATATGGACTACATTCACTATCCCTTTCCTTGGGAGTTCAATTAATGCACATATTTATGGGTTTTGCTTGCAAAATCATGCAAACAAAGCGAGTTAAGATATGTTTTGAAGTGATGTTAACACCATGTAACGTCCGAAACAAAATAGGGTATGTCATAAGATAATGCAACTTTGCTACAATAAATTATAGATCACAATTCTCAAATTGTAGTTATTGTAGTACTAGGTACTTCATAATTTCACTAAAACCCTTAAAATTGTCTCTACTTTGGAGATCTGAACATAATTATAGATAAATCAAATTTACATGTACTGTAATGTATAATGTCATAATGGTTGATAGAAGACCCCTTTCTGTGCTATGAAGTTAATTTTACCATTTCAAAGAAGAATTTGGATAGATTTACATCTAAACATATACTTTCTGTATTTATATATTCCAAAACAGCAAAGATTTAAACCACAACTGGTCATAGAAGTGTGAAAAAAGGGTAAATGTTAACAATGTGTAACGTCCGAAACACATACAAGAATCAAATTTGAATTTTTTTTGCTCCAATTTTATATCATGTAAATATGTCCTATCATGTATTGTTTCCATACAATAAGTTTGAACCAACAACAGTAAAAAAAAAATTGCATTATAAAAACTTCAAATTGCAAAATCCAAATTTTAAGGCTATTTTTCACTTTAAAATGACCTAAAAACTAAAATTTAAGAAACAGAAGCCCCCAAAATGGCACACATGATGTCAGAAGCCAACTTTAATTATTTGTATTATTTGTAATGCCATTTGGAATAGTAGGATTTTAGTATGGCAATGTGAACATGTATCATATTTTTCTTTTAAATACAGGAAATCCTAAATGTTCATAGATATTTTGCAGAATTGGGGATAGATTAAGCCCAGATATTTATATTTCACGAAAATATAAGTTGTGTCAATGTTAAAAAAACATGTTTGAAGTTAGTTCACTTAATTTCAATTTTGACCATGTTGGTTGACACATTTGGCATCTTTAAAAAAACCAGTGCCATATATATATTGTTTTGAATTTGGCATGCATTATTACATTGTTTGGAGCCCAACAGATTGCACCCGACACCTCATTTTCGAGCGTCTGAGGGGTCTAGGCTCGGCTTGCACACATACCCTGGTATGTCACCGAGCTGAGAAGTCTGCACGATGTACTGTGCCGGACTGACCAGGTGATGCACGATTAGGTCGGATTTGAGCGATGGACAGGCAGCATGAAGTAGGAACTCCATAAAAATGATTGGAAAAAAATTAAGTATTATGGCGTAAATATTCATTTTGAATGAACGCCAAAATAACAAAATAACAACAACGACCAGACAAAGAAGACACCGTTGTTGTTTGTTTTTTTATCCTGGGATTCCCAAGGTCTAAAAATAGTATTGTGCAGACGCTCAATGTCATGTGTTTTCTTCCTTCAAACTTCCTTCTTGTAAAGGAACTTGCAGTTGCATTACTGATTAACTGATATTTACACGCCACAATAATTCAGAATTTTACTCAAACATAGACGCCATGTTCCCGTCTGTGGTCCAAGCATGCACTTGTATATCCCTGGTACATACAGCATAGCAGTTCAATACGGCTATTTCCTTTCTGGTCATGAATGACTTGAATGAGGATTATTTCATCGTTTTATTGGTGCATTGACAATATCATAATATATTTCATCTGTTTGCATTCAAGGACAAAAGTATTCTTGCTTCATGGTAATCACCGTGAGACATCTTGGTCATGTGCAGCTGCAGAGGTCCAGCTGAATGGTGAACTCCCTTGGATTGGTAAGCGTGGTAAGTCACCAGTCCGGCCAGGGGCCTGTTGCTGGAAGAGCTGAAATCGATTGTAAAATTGCAATAAAAGTGCAAGTCGGATCATGTGACTAAATTAATGCGCAAATCCGATTGGTTCAAATCTGCATATTTTCTGACTTGCAATTGATTGCAGCTCTTTCTGCAACGGGGCACATGTCTATACTATTAAATATCTGAATCTTTTGTCGTGAAAAAAAAAACAGGAAATGAAATGGATACGGAAATCATTACGATTAGAAATCGAGACTATACAGTTCATATTTTTGCTCATAAATCATTTATTTCTGATGAGAAACTATTTTTTATTTATTTATTTATTTATTTATTCAAATATATTTATACAGGATAGCCTGATGAGCAAAGATATTGTTTTTCGTCAGGGTCCTGATATAACATCATACAATATAAATAATACAATAATACATTAATATGATAAACATAATAAATATACAAAATATGTACAAATAGCATATGACCAGCAGATTCAAGCAGGTCTCTTTTTAAGAATTTTGGACAATATTGTATTTAAAAAAGCTTCAATTTATTTCAAATCATAAAAACACAGTTTCTATATACAAATACAATATAAATATACTAACTTTTCACAAAAGAAAAAAAAAATATTGGGTACTCCAGCAAGCACGTGATTGTCAGTCGAGCAGATTGTCAACACAGAACATCTAACAGTCATTACTATAGGTTTTCCCGCTCAATTTCGCGATTGTGTCAATCGAATTGATAATAGGAGCAAACGAATTCGCGCGATTTGCGATCGCCGTACCAAAGCAGCATTCGAATTCGTAAATAGTCGTTCAAAATCACGTAGGAGCAAGTGAATTTGCACAAAGTGCATACCTTTTCATCAATGGTCATTCGAATTCGCGAAAGGCCGTTGACAGTTGGCTGCACATTCGCGAATTCGAATGCCCATAAATGAACTTCTGTGTCTATTCACGAAAGCGTGTGCGTATGCATGAATTCGCATGCAAAATTGAGCGGGAAAACCTATATTACTACATCAGGCACACGCACAGCCACACATCACAATGGGAGAAGCATATACACATTCACTCATCCGTATCACACAATGGAAACATCACCACGAACAAAACCAGATACATTCGTTCTGCTTTTTCCGATATATTACGTATCTGTTGGAGTATTTACGAAACAAATATAATTTAAAAAACAGCAATCTATCGTTCCACTGGTCATATATACATCAGTGAAAATACAGTTGTTTGTATAAACGTTTAAAAGAGGGAAGAGACCTCGAACATTGTAAATGACTAGGCAGCGAGTTCCAGACAATGCCACCCGAGTATATTAGGCTATGTTTATAACATTGCACTTTCGGTTAAGGTAGTATAATATTCAAAGTGTTTGCTGCTCTCGTAATATCGTGGCGATCACAAACCATTTCAATTGCATTACATAAGTGAGTAGGAGCTATTCCATGAACGGATTTGTATACATTAATGTTGCTAAAAAATAATTCATTCTTTGACCTAATGATTGCCATTTTAGTGTTTTAATTAAATCTTTTCCATTAACAGTCTCATAATCATAATTAGATGTAACAATTCTAGCTGCCCTTTTTTGTAAGCGATATAATAAATCCTTATTCTTCTGTGAACAGTTGCCCCATTCTGTGATCGAATAATCTATACAAGGTTGAATGGTCATATTAATATGCATTAATAAAGACTTTTTATCCAGAAATTGGGACATTTTACGCAATGAGTATAATTTACTGGAAATAGATCGAACAAGGTTATGAACATGAGCATTCCATTTAAGTTTATCATCAATTTCTACACCTAAGTACCGAAAGCTATGAACCTGATCAATTTTCTTGTCATCTATATACACATTTAACTGATGTGTTGAACGTTTACTTAAAAGCATGACCTTTGTCTTATCTACATTAAGTCGTAACCTATTTTGTTAATACCATTTAAAAATGAGATTTAAGTCAGCTTGGAAATGTTTCACCAAGTTATCAATATCTTTATCTGCATAATGAACAACTACATCATCTGCGAACATATTAATAATAATAATAATAATAATAATACAGGTTACTTATATAGCGCTATTCACAATGTATCATAGCGCTTACAAATATAACAATTACAACATAACACATTTACAAGAGTCTTACAAACTACACTACAAATCAGGAAAGAGGAAGGATTTTAGGTGCTTTTTAAAAGTAAGTACATGCGGCATTTGTCTAATGTATTGTGGTAGAGCATTCCATGATACGGAAGCTGCAATGTTCATTGCATGAACATAATTGTACAGATTGTGACAAGTCATTTATAAATAAAAGAAACAATATGGGTCCAAGCACACTCCCTTGAGGTACGCCATAAAGTATACGGAAGTATACAGATTTAGATAACATACCATGACAATAAACTATTTGACTCATATCTTTAAGTAACTAATGAACCAATTCAATGCATTGCCTTTAATACCGTAATATTCTAATTTTGTTAACAATAATTCATGATTAATGGAATCAAAACATTTAGATATATCAAGAAAGCAAGCCGCAACCATTTCATTTTCATTAAATGACTCGAGCCCAATCATCGACGGCTCTATGTATACATGTATTAGTTGAGTGATTGGGTAAAAATGCAGATTGATCTATCGAAATTAAATCATTATTACGAAGGTACCTTAACAACTGGCTCTGGATTGTTCTTTCTAAAATTTTCACCACGTGACTAGTTACGGAAATCGGCCTATAATTTGATGGATTATTGTTTTCCCCTTTCCCTTTATATATGGGAGTTACCTTTGATATTTTCCAATCTACTGGGACAATACCAAGTTTAAGACTTTCTTCAAATAATACAGTTAATGATTCAGTTATAACAGAAGCAGCTATACAGAGCAATTTAGAATCACAGTTAAGTATATCCACATTACTTTCATTTCCTAACTTTTCCAATGCATCATTAACATCACTTTCTTTTATACTATCAAACATAAATTCATGAATACATTCAGGATTTTTCCATATCATATCTTCAGTATTATTAATTTTTACATTTCCAACTAATACAAAAAAACTCATTCAATTTATTACCAGTAAGATCACACGGTAATGAATCATCTTTGCGCTTCCTGGCTGTAATTTTATTAAGT
The DNA here is from genome assembly GCA_037951105.1 of Echinarachnius parma. NCBI lineage: Eukaryota > Metazoa > Echinodermata > Echinoidea > Clypeasteroida > Echinarachniidae > Echinarachnius > Echinarachnius parma. The sequence continues at coordinate 11,655 of JBAMJV010012633.1, forward strand.
TCACGCCATAGTTTCTTACTATCATTTTTACATGTATGAAGAATATTTTTAGTATACTGTTTTTTATTTTTTCGTCTTAATTTAGTTATATAATTTCTAACTTTTGTATAATCATCTTTAAAAGAGTCATCATTATCATATTTCATTTTCAAAAAATCTCTTTTATAAATTAATTTAACTATATCTTTTGTTATCCATGGACAATATCTTTGTTTTAAGCGCATCATTTTTAAGGGTGCTTGTTATTGACTATGTCTATGATTTTTGTAGTATTCATTGATTATTTTTGTGAGGGGGTAGGCGGGTTGCACACTAATGTATTTATTGTTTTCGTCAAATTAACATGAAATGGGGTCCCCCACCCACCTGACCCACCAAGTACCTTCCAGCTACAAGTTGAAAAAGGGGGGTCAGTTCCAAAATCCCAAGACCCTCTTTTTCTAATAATTCGAGTACCCTCCCGGGGAGAGATTATAATTAAATTAGAAAAAAAAGTATGTATTTAAATCATAAACAGGGAGGATTGAAAATGTATTTTAAAAACTTGATTTCGTCTTATATGCGGTTTAAACATCTTATTTATGGCAATGTTGAAATGGAAATTCATCAATATTAGAAATATGTGTTATACCTATTGGTGGGAAGTTGATATTGTCGTGTCATTGCATGTAGATCCCGTGTATCTCATGTCCCCCGTAGCATCGCTTCCGCTCCTCACTATAAAATGTATTTAATCAGTCACTAATCAGAATTCGACGATTCCAAAGTCTTACAAATTCGTGTTTTTTTTATCCCTCTGTTCAAATAACCCTTTTGCAATTTGGCTAACGAAAGTTGGAGATTGAATTTCAATGTATATGTAAACATATACGTATGGGCAAGATCGTAAACGAGGTCGCATATCCATAGACATTATAAACAAACATTGAAAATAATCCAATTAGATTAAACTTGTTTACCGAACAGATTTTGATAAGATATGTTTATGAGCTTGATATATATTTCTTTGATTACTAGTAAAGCATAAACCGAAGCTGTGCTAAAGAAGCAATAATGCATGTACAACAGCTAAACTCTTCACATATTTTCAAATAGAGAGGCTTCATAAAAAAAAGATTCATCGTTAGTATTAGCTAAAATCAGAACGATAACATCAGATCATGTTGTACCAAACGGTGCCTTCTCTTGTTAGTTAAAGTAACACAATTATGAATACACCAGTTCACTGACGTATTTAAATTTGCGCCAAATTTAATCACAAAGAGAAGTTATTTTGTTTTGTCCCATTTAAATCCACAGCTGTACATCAAAGATGTTTGAAGCAACCTACTCTGTCGAAGCGGAATACGCGGGACGAGAGACACGTAGCCATGGTAACTGGACGGATCGGAGTGCAAGAGGACGGGGTCAAAGAGGAGGAGCGTCCAGATGGGAAGAAGAAAGGCAACGTGATCAAGAAGAAAGAGTGGAGAGACACTGTGACATAGAAAGAAATCAAGGGAAGCAATGGAGAGAGAATATCGGAAGAACGAGCGATCATGCGGGACGAGAGACACGTAGCCATTATAACCCGTCCGATGGTATCTGGAGGGATCGGAGTGCAAGAGGACGGGCTCAAAGAGGAGCGTCCAGACGGGAAGATGAAAGGCAACGTGATCAAGAAGAAAGAGTCGAGAGAGTCGAGAGACACTATGACAGAGATGGAAATCATGGGCGGCAATGGAGAGAGAACAGCAGAAGAACGAGCGATTATGACTACAGATTCGATGGAGAGATGAGAGACAGTTCAAATGCGGGTAGGGGAGGAGTAATGGGGAGGGGAAGAGGTTCAAACCATGTAAGGGGGATCCGAGAAACACAATATCGTGATAGAGGAGGAGGTGGAGGAGGAGGAAGAAGAGGCGATAGAGGGAGAGAAGAAAAAAGGATAGGAGGAGAAGAATATGGAGGAGGATGGATAGGTAAAATAGGAAGAGGGGAAAGAGTGATGGAAGAGGAGGAGGAGGAGGAAGAAAGCATGGAGGAAACACACGACGGAAAGGAGGCAGTAGAAGAGAGGACGCCGTGGTGGAGGGTCATTACAACATTGGGGCGAGGGAACTTCACCCCAATTAGCACACGGCTACTCTTTGGAAATACTCCGCAAAGATCCCTCTGAAGCCGCGAATCGAGCTAGGGTCACTCAAGGCTTTGAAGCAGGTCTGAATGAGGAACGCATGGACGAGACACGGCATCATCTCTTCTGGAAGGTCCCTCGCCTTTATCAGTGACACCATAGGTGCGACAGAAACAGTAAACATGCTGATGACCATGGGTTGTCCACTCAAAGCTTCTCACCACCCAGCTTCCTTTGATCCTTGTTCGCCTGCAGCACCGCAAGGAGGCACAAGCTTGGATGACAAGGCACAGTCTCTATTTAGAAATGTCCATTGTCGTATTCAACGTGGTTCTTCAGAGCCTTCCGAGTCGTGCTTCTGACATAAAGGTTGCTATCACTTTCCTGTCCGATGCTGCTTCAGAAGTAGGGGATTCACATTTCCGCGATGAAGTTTTGGACTTGGTGAAACAGTTGAACGAACAAGTCAACACGATTCAACTGGAGAGAGAACGCCAGCGACAAGTGGATCGAATTAGTAAAAACCCACCACCGGATGATTTCCGCCAACAGTCAATCCTCCCTACGCAAAAAGAGTTAGAGGCTGGATACCAACCTTTCCTACGACCACATCTCACAAGAGAGGGTGTATGCTGATGCTGACCACTACCTTGACGTACAGTTCAGGCTTTTGAAAGAAGATTTCGTCCATCCCCTACGAACAGGTATTTCGGAATACCGCGCCTCCAGGAAAGCACATCCCGATAGAAGGGCACGGCCTTCGGACATTAGGATGTACGAAAAACGTTCAGTATGTCGGTGCCGTACGTGGATTTCTCTGGACTCTCATACTGCGTATCATTCAAGAAACTCGATCGTGTACGGTGGCAAATTTCCAAACGACTCATGTTCGGATCTCTGCTGATGTTATCTGCTGAATGACTTCAAGACGTATTTGTTCGCAACTGTGGCTAAGCGAGACGCAGAAGACCTGGAAAATGGCTGCATCGCTATTTCACTTGTTGGTCACGAGGATGCGTCGTGTCTGCAGAACAAAACATTTGTGATGGCAGAGTCAACAGTGTTCTTCGAGGCATATCGACCGTCCTTCTGGGACTACAACGAATGTCGACTGCTTCGCTGCCACTGTCACGGTACACTCTGAATCTATGTAAGGATGTAGAAGCACCATCCTATCTCATTGATCCCCCAGCGATGCCAAGATTATTTCGAAAAAATCTCCTTCACCATACCATTGACGTTGAAGACGAACAGGAAAAGGACAAGCGACCATGGATATTTCCGCCTATCATGACACCTGAAAACGGTAAAGATTCGCAACTCAAACACGTGACCATACTAGATGAATTAGCCTGGCCCTCTGCAACCACGGTGAAGCTGGACGAGTCGCAATTGGAAGCTGTCAAAACGGCTCTCACCAAGGAAATGTCAATCATCCAAGGACCCACCGGAACAGGAAGACGTACATTGGGCTGAAGATAGTGCAGATTCTTCTGAGAAACATGGGGCTTTGGACACAGAAAAGACCACGGGACCTATCCTTTTAGTATGCTTCACAAATCACGCCACTTGATCAGGTCTTGGAAGGCATTCTTAAATTTCACACGTCAGGCATAGTTCGCGTAGGAAGTCGGAGTAAGAGTGCCATATTGGAGCCCATACAATCTTTCTCGCCTAGTTCGAATGGGAAATAGAAACGATGGGCAAATCATCACGAGAAGAGTTCGCAGACGTCAAGAATGAAGTGGACACTGTCAATATCTTGATCGAGAGAACACAGGCAAGACTACACGGGGCGAAGAATGGAATCATCAATGAGTACGAACTTGAATATTTCATGACTTGGGATCAATACTACAGTCTCTGGGGGCTTTGTAATTTCAAACAAGTAGATTCGTGGCTTGTCGAGTGGTTACTCTGTGAGTGTCAGACTGATGACTGATTGGGATCAAAATCAAACAGTTCAAGATCAAGCAGCTTCCACGAGAGAGGCAGAGGCAGAAGCAGGTGGTGATGAAGCTGGCAACACCAGTGGTGGCGAAGAGCCAAAACAGGACGACACCGGCCCTGTGGTAGTAGATGTAGAAAACGAGAGGGCGAAGATTGAATCCGAGAGATTGTTTGATGAAGATTATGAAGAGGAGGACGGTTGACATTGGCGAGGACTTTATCTTTCTCGGGCTTGACAATGACGAGTTGAAACGCCGAATGTACGCAAACTAAAAAGATTCCTACAGAAAAAGATGAAGGGTAGTGATCAAATCGACCATCGCACGTTCGAAAATATCTCAGATGTCCTGGCGACTGCGATCAAATGAAACGATGGGCGCTTTATCATGTGTGGCTAAAGAACTACGTTGCCTACCACGAAAAACAGCTTGAACATCACAAGACTGTATTCAAACAGCTATGCTCCCAGCTAGAGGAAACGAGGTCTGTGGAGAAATATCAGGTCTCAAAGAAGCAACCATCATAGGACCCGAAGACGGATGGGGAATGGTGCTAGTGTAGATCATATAGGGGACAAGGACGATCAGTTGCCCGGAGTATCTATTAGAAGTGTAGAAGACTAAAAAGGATCATAAGTCAATCCGTAGATCTTAAAAACACCGCCATAAACAATTGCAAAGCTACAACAAAAGAACAACATTCTTTTTCGGTGATACGAACAATACAAACAAAACTAAAACACTTGCTACTCCTTGATTACAAATACCGTAAATACCTGCTAGTTCAGCGTCATATCACCTACCATGAGAGGAACTCACTGCTTGTTAAAAGTCACAACACTACCAAGATCAGAACCTAGTTCAATGCCAGCAATTCAACCCCCAACACCCGAGCAACGCAACCAGTAAACCCGCCTCTCTTCCGCGACAACATGAATCTGCGACACTACCCAGCCCTGTTTTTATTGCCGCCTACCCTGGTGGAGACGTGTTGGGCAGTTATACTGAGAAAAGCAGAATAGACTTAACGCTGTAAATATATTACCTAATAAAAGGCCGGGGGCCCAGTCATGGCCGCCCCCCCCCTCTCGCCCGCCACCCTCCTCCGCGATTTTTTGATTTGCTCCAAAACGTCGGTAAGGATGACGCGCCCGCTGTCTATTGTTGACTTATTTCTTTGAGTTTTATGCGACATATTTTGTAAAAATTGTTGAAGGAATCGGAACTATCTACCGTTAAGAAGGTCACGTTCGACATCTTGTCTATTGCATGTCAAGCCCGAAAATCGCTCACAATTTCCGTGATTTGTTGTACAAAACATAATTATAGTCAGTTTTCCGTAAAAACAGGTTAATATCATTGGTTATTTAGTCTTGTGTTTACATATATATGTTGATTTCGAGATCAAAATATTTGAATTATAGTTAGAAACAAAATAAACAACATAAAACACTATAATACATAAGTTAAAAAAACAAAGAAAATACAATAAGAAATTATAAAAAACAATAGAAAACATCACGAATAACGCTGGTCTCTCCATTTTTTTTTGTCGTATTATCATTTCAAATGCTCTAATAAAAAATTTTAGTGAAAACCAATAGTTTATTTATAAGAATCTATGATTTATGTGTAAAAATATGAATGTTATACCTTATTTTGCATTAATTACCATAAATATGAAAAATTAATAATTTTCAAAATAGTAAAATTACCAATTAATCTATACACTTCACTTATCCATGCTGCAACAATTTTCAACGCGTTCAACGCTTTGTGGTCGCCGGAGATCTAATTGTGCCTTAATGCCCCCCCCCGCCCCCACCCCCCCCCCCCCCCAGCAGTTAGAAAGGACTTCAAATAATGGGGGTGGGTTGAGGGGGGCCCGCCCTTTTCTATGGTTAAAGATGAGAAGAATCATGTGGTATCTATATCTTACGCAAAACTGTCTAAGATATATCTGAGTTACATGAGAGTAAAGTTGAAAGATACTTTTACCGCACAGCACTGTTCTATATTATTAATAATTATATGATACACCCTACTTGTGTATATTAACATAATAGGATAGGAAACCTGCAATAAATACTTACTTGATCGTATTTACCTCTACAGAAAGGGCAGTTCGTATTATTTGTCAAAAGCCATTTTTAAGTCCACTCAAGACCCCTATTTTTAAATGTTTAGGAAAATATTACCCATTTGATTTATTGACTAATGACTTTCAACTTTCTGTTTTATATACTCCATTTTCGAATAATTTATACCAAAATTATTTAGCAATACCTTTCAGCATTTCAGTGCAAATAGTGATGTTCACCACATAATACTAGAACTGCATTCAGATATTCGTGCCAATATGGACGTAAATCTTCTCAAACGCTATATATGTCATGCAAAGGTCCGTTATCATGAATAGGACTACCTATCGAAATTAAACCAGTAACACTTTAAGCAATTTTAAAAGAAAGCTATAAATCATACTGTAAAAAATGCCCGTTAATCATTCAAAAAAGCATTAAAACACAAGAGTGCGCTTTCTGAAAGTCATTGGTTTCACCATTTCATACTAATGTATAGCATGTGAATGTTTTTATTTGAAATACTGATTTACAATAGAGAGAATCATCAAAACTATTTTAAAAACGCTTATGAAAATTTTTGAAAAAGTGCAAGCATTTTTATTTATTTTTTGAAACAAATCATCTATTATCTAACATTTACTTTGGCCTCCAAATAATTATAATAATCAGATATATTTATTGAATATTTTCAGCCGTTTCTGGTTGTCGATTGACAAAATAAAGTTTATTCTGCCATTTAAAATTTGCATGTTCTCTCCAATTCGACACCAGTTTTTCATTACATCACAAACAAATTGGATTGCAACCCCCGGCGGCGCGCCCTCCTCTTCCAAAAACTAAACTCTACCCCTTTAATTTGTTTGTCGGTTGTAAGTACACCATTTATTCCTGCCCCGAGAGGATTGTCTATGTATAAGTCTTTGTAACTTTCCAGATAATCCCTCCACACTCTTCAAATGCTGTACTGTTGATGGTATTTCATTGTTTTATCCTGTTTTTGATATGTACTTTATGTAATGTTATTTTTGTATTATTGTATACTTATAAACATGTATTCTATGGTTTTCTCTATAAAAATTTGAATAAAATTCAATTCAATTACAATAAAATAAAAATCAGATTTCGTGCAATGAGCTTTCATGTGAGGCCTGTAAAGTGTTAACTCCATGAAAAAAATTAATTGAGCTTTCCTCGTTTCTCTTCTACCGTGCTTTTTACTATGGTAAGAAAAGAAAGAAAATGATGTTTCACTGACACATCTAGACCTACTATCACAGCATCACCCTGATTATACCTCGTCTATCCCACAACGCGAGACCATCACTACAAACCTTCAACAATACACGCAGCATCACAACGTCTCGACTCACGTAAAGCGGTCCAGCGATCTCGCGATCTGCGACACACCACCGATATGTTCCGACTTAGACTCTTCTAGACAGCCAAGTCGCACTCGCATGTATCACACTCTCTCTCAATTGAACGACCTTTATCATACTTCATCTTGGCGTACCACAACTTCGAACATCTCTCATCTATAGCCGCTTCCAGCGCGTGACTATATCTCGCGTCTCTCATCCAGATCGATCACTGTAGAGAGTGCGCTACAACACTCGCAAACTCTCTCTTCGCGCCTCTCTACCCTCTTCACATCTCCTCACTCATCATAATATCTAGCGATACACGAGTCTATAACACTAGATATAGAGACAGCTCACGTCTGCGCATAAAGCACTACGTGACATCACATGAAGCGAGGCATATCCACTTCTACACTTGAGCCACACTTGACAGAGTCTCTAGTGGCACCCGACTACAGTATCATACATCCTAACGGAGATCTCCAGATAGGATGTCTAGATTATCTACATCCCGAGACACATGCGATTTCAGATCACACTGACGAGCCCGTCTCTCCACTACACGACAACACAGACGAACAGGCCACTACATCGACATCACTATCATGGCAGTTGTGATATGAGCCCAGTCATGATAGTGAGGCCATATAGAGACAACTACTGCCTACTCTACTCTACGACACGAATATCAATCCCTCCACAACTCACTATCCCTCACAGACGCTGCGACACCTCTACTTAGACACACTACTCGCGTCCACACACACACATGAGAGAAGTCATCTCAGAGACATCTTCCATACACAACACATCACTGAAAATTGTCTCCACTAGAGATGATGACTGTCTCGAGCAGCCCTTTCGCCAGCAAACACTAGAGAGATAACTACTCACAGTAAGGCACTCACCACAATCTTCCACGAGCAGAGGAGCCAGAGTATTAGTCATACAGTAGCTCTGGTTCAGATAGAGCTTAATGGGAGAGATCAATTGGTTGTCTCTATGAGAAGACCTCGTAACAAGAGTCCAGAGCGAGTTTACTGAGTCTTCTTGTTGAGCTATACAGTTGAGAGAAGTGGAATCTAGAGAGAATAGTGACTTAGACACTTCACAATCTTTGCCAAGAAAAGCGACATGTGGAAACGATTGTAAATGATCTTGCTATCCATGTGATTTCAGCGTGTACATATTTTAATGATGATGCGCGTGTTGAAAGCAGACTGTGCTGCTAATGTCAACTAGACACGTGACATCCACATGAGTTCACAGTCTGCATGATGATCATGAGATCATCTGAGAGTTCACACACAATTCGTAGCCGCTGATTCTGTCCTTATCCGACAGTCAGAGGTGGATACACTACTCGCTTGACAGTGTGCTCCACAGACTACTCTGTGAGCCAGTGTGAGTCCTGACAAATGCTCCACGCCTTTATCATAGTCGGCGCTTATTCTCAGAAATCCATGACTCACTGGTAAGCTCGAGTCGAGTAGAGAGAGATCTTATATTAGAGATTTAGAGTGTATCAGCATTCACTTTCTTAAGATTTAGATATATGTCTTACACAGTAGAGATATCTCAGGGCAACTATTGTGACCATATGGATCACGTACGTCACATACACATTTGAACGGACTAATGGTGATCAGGGGTGGATCGATATGATGGTGTGTGAAAATAGAAGACGATGTGTGAGACTCAAGTCTGGTACACACTTGAGCGATTGAAGTGAGCTACGCAAATTAGAGTATGAACATGTTAAGTCCTACAGTATATTATGCGAGATTGAGCGATGTGTCTTATTGATGTTCATCATCACGAGATATTTGTAGGTATGAGAACTCTGTAGATTCTTTGCAGACATCTGATTGAGAGTGACAGGTCACACTGCTATGTGTATTACTCGTGAGACTTAGTGTTGACACGGCTACTTATGATATAAGGGTGTCTATGAGTGAGGTATATGAGAGTAGAGAAGTTTGAAGTGGAGTGAATTGTTTTGTAGTGACACAATACTTAGGAGTAGCGTTTACTACTACATATCGAGACAGACATTATGTGGTTTCTTTGCGTGTGACTAATTGGCACACATACTCGTGTGATCACAGTATTGTGCGAGGACTATGAATCATGTGGTTTGAGGGGTATATACCATATCTCATACAGTAGCACATACTTAGTGGAGATAACAGCCGGGATACTAGAGAAATGGTACAGAGTTGTACTTCAGATGTGTAGATGTGTGAGTAGGGACGAACAAAGTATTAGTATGCGACATCATTTGTTTAGCACATGTCTTATCAGCATAGTAGTACATGCGTTAGCAAGGAGAGAGTGAGTTGTTGTGCAACGTGTACTTGCTCGAGAGGGCATTTGACTCACGGATCACGAGTCGAAGGAGTTTTTACAGGTCAGTTTGTAGGAGATGAGACACACTGTGATAGTTATAGATAGCAGGAGGTCTTGAGAATGTTGATCACATTATGTGTCTTACTATGGTAAGTTGGGGGTGGTATCGAGGATACGATTTTGTTATTGTAGTTAGCGAGGTAAATAGGTATCTGTCTAAGAGCATCTTTAGCATAGGTGTGTATCTTGTATGGGATGGTATATATTACACAGGTAAGGCAGAGAGAATAATGCATCGTGTACGTATACTGTATATGGCGCGACTGGGATCACTGTGTTTGGGGGCATGGATCGATGGTGATTAGTCTATCAACATTAATGATGAGAGGAGTGCGAGGAGGAATTGGGATGAGCGATCTGAGATAGCGTTAGTTATGTATAGGGGGACACTAGCGGAGTGAGTGCACAATCGACATATTGGAATATGGCAGTGGTAGGAGTCCACGATCTTCAAGGGTCTGAGACATCGGAGATGCAGAGACTAGACACAGTCATAGACGAGAGAGTATTACTCCTGAGAGTGAGTGGGCCTCTAGTAGTAGAAGAAGAAGTTCTGGATCAGGACTGGATGGGTCTCAGGAGAATAAGATGAGGTAGTCTAGAGTTTATCAGAATGAGAGTGTCACGTGTCATGGCACATATCTTAATGATGATGATGAATGCACTAATGCATATGTCGATCGAGGTGAGAAGCGAACGTATAGGTAGTATAACAGTAGATGGTTGACTGGTAATGGGCAGTGTGGACGAGAGTCTGATAATTATAGTGTTTATATCTTTCTGAGTTTAGGACGGTGAGACTATAGGGTACACTTCTATTGACTAGATTGTGAGAAGATCTGCGACAAGTGTTGTGCAGCTACTATGAACAAAGTGTGAGTAATGAGTATGTGACACACTGAGACATTGTGTGTATGGAACAGCATTGCACTTGCTTAGTGAGATGATAGTAAATTAGGGGGCACGATATATTGGGATGGTTTTCTTCGAGGAGATGTGTCTTAATTGATGTAGACTGTGACTGGACTTATAGTATGAAATTATGATGAGTGGGAGCTGTTATGACGGATAGGTGCGAAGGCAGTGAGAGTTGGTATATGACTCTGTAGAAGGACTGGTGGAAGAGCGCTTATTCCAGTGGTTGGACTCTGTAGTACAGGAGGAGAGTGTTACAACATGTGTACAGCACTTTGGGCGCGTAGCGAAGTACATTAGGTGGTCACAGGCACACGCATGAGGCAGCACAAGTTGTGCATCTATAGTTGGAGGAGAAGAGCGAAGTAGAACTGTCTGATTTAGATGGCTGGTTGGTGAGGGTGTGTTAGGTACAGGTTCACAATGTCTCTGTGTCTGTGGCATGCGAGGTGTGAAGGTTAGAGTGAGGGCGTTAGTCACACACTTAGCTTTTAACATCACTAGACACACAGTTGAGTTAGGATTTGTGAGATGAGCGTCTTGTTCACAGGATGATTCTGATTGGTATGATTGACGGATCGGAAGAGATTGTTGACTAGACTATGGTAGTTGTGGATATGATACGATTGTTTGAATTGCTTCTCTAGGGTGACGGTCTTTGTGAGACATGAGAGTGACACATAGTGAGTGGAGTGGAGATATATAGCACGATGTCATGTGAGTGAAAGCGAGGCAAAGTGACACGAGAGCAGAGGACACTATAGATGGGTGGAGTGTGATGGAACACATAGGATGACATGTTACACATTGATCACTCATGGATAGACACAACGATATATTGATAGCACTATGTGTCAGAGTCACACTTTAGTCGAGTGGCTGTGCTGAGTATACACACATCAGTGTGGTATGGGTACTGAGTGAGATCACAACGTGAGTGGATGTGTTAGTATCTTATCAGACACACACAGAACGGTCACAACACGAGTAGGTGATAGTATCTGGATGAGAAGTAGACAGGAAGAGGTTACGTGACCAAGATCGTGAGAGTTATTACTGTGCGTAGCGAGTACAGTTACAGTTAGAGATAAGGAGATGTGAGTAGATAATGTACAAGATATATACTTGATGTCTGCATGGTCACAATAGATACTGTACTATTGTCACAATAGTATATTGAAGACTAGATGTGTCTGTGCACAGTATAGTCAATCTGGGGACGTATCAGTAGATTGTGAACACACAGTCACTTGATGACACGAGTGAGGCGGTGTGGGGAGGGTGTGTGAGATTGATGGAAGTGTGTGTTAGGAGGTGGTAGATTGTGTGTGTACAGAGAGTGTATGTAGGTGATGAGTGGTGGGGGGGGGGGTGGAGTGAGGGAAGAATCAAAGGAGCGGAGCGAAATAAAGAAACAAACACACACATTATTTATTTATTTGATTGATGGGGTGTTGATTTGGAGTGTAATGTGTTATGGGAGGGTGTGAAGATATGTTGTTGATATTGTATTATGGGGTTTATGGGTTTGTTGGGGGGGAGGTGGAGAGAAAGAGGGTTATAGGGGGGTTTTATTTGGTTTTTATAAAGGTTATGTGTGGAGGAGTGTGGGTGAAGTTATTATGGTTGTAGGGGAATGTTAGGAGTTTGAAGGGTTTTGGAGGGAGAAGATTGGGGGGAAAATGGTATTTTGATGAGGGGGTGAAGAATTGGAAAGGAGGATAGGGTGGGGGGGTATTATTGGGTGTTGGTAGGGTAGAGAGAGGGAAGATTTTATGGGTTGGTGAGGGTTTAGGTTGTTAGGGAATTGTTATGGTGATGTGGGGGAAGAGGAAGGGGGGGTTAGGGGGTGGGGGGTTTTGTGGGTGGATGGTGTTAAGGGGATGGGGGTGTGTTTTTTAATGTGTGTTTTGGGGGATAGGTTTGGGGTGGGGGGGGATGGGTATGTATGAGAGGGTAGGGGGATAGTATTAGTGGGATAAGGGAGGGTATGTAGGGTGAGGATAATGTAGAATATTAATAGTTGTATGGATATAATGTTAGATCGTTTTTGGTTTGGTTGATTTGATTTGTTTGTTTTATATTATAGTATTTATGTTTTTTTTTTAATGTTTTTTTTTGGGTAATTGGGTGGTTTTGTGTGTTTTGATTATTATTTTGTATTTTTTAAAAGTTTTGGTTTTTTATGAATTGGATGTTAAGTGTTGGTGATTTGTATGTTTATTCTGTCTTTAAAATTGTATGGCTCTTTCGAATTTGACCACACTTTTTCAATTATCTTCTAAAAAATTGTTTTTGTGTAGCGCCCTCTAATACCAAACTCAACTATCAAGCCCAAGGGGGTGCCCCCCCCCCCCAAGCATACTATCCATCACCACCATATTTGGTGAAATTTTCCTAAAATCTTATTGCGAACATATTGGTAAAAAATTTTAATGGATTGGCTTATTTCTCCGTTGACATGAGTAACCAAACTGAAGTACTTATTTTTCATTTTTTGACAATTGTTTCTCCTCTTGTAAACACTGAAATATTTGTTCGTTTAAGCCAAATTTCATGACAGTCGTCGATATCAGGTTTTTATTAACTTAAAATTATTTTCTTGAGAAATTCACCAAGACATTATGTTTTTCCATGTGATTTTAAACAAATTGGCGCCATACATTGACAAATCGCCCGTAAGTATTTTAAAACT
>JBAMJV010012634.1:0-20461 GCA_037951105.1 Echinarachnius parma
ACCCCTACCCCCTCCGACCCCCCCCCCCCCCCCCCCCCATCCCCGAACCTATAGCTACACCGCTCTTATTTGGCCTGTTTGGCGTGGCTTTAGCGTTATGTATTAATTTGTTTCTTACTGCGCTAAATACTAATGAGAATATTTCATATGGCATTGGACGCACGGTGATCAAAAGAGTAGCGCTGTGCGAATGATTTGAATGTGTGTGTGTGTGTGTGTGTGTGTGTGTGTGTGTGTGTGTGTGTGTGTGTGTGTGTGTGTGTGTGTGTGTGTGTGTGTGTGTGTGTGTGTGTGTGTGTGCGTGTGTGTGTGTGTGTGTGTGTGTGTGATTGTGGGGGGGGGGGGTACAAACCCGTTTCATTGCCCTGATTGTACATATACCAATGTAAATCGAAAGACATAGTAAAATTATAATGTTGGTATTATTTCATTTAATTTGTATGTATCTATTTATTTCTTATTTTTCGGAGGGGGGGGGGGGGGGGGGTGGGGCGGGGGGGGGGGGGGGTGGGGGGGTTCACACCAAGATTGGAGTGTTAAATGTGCCGGTGATGATAACTCAAAATGAAAATAAAATTTGACCTAACCCCTTTTTTAAATGTGCCGGTGATGATAACTCAAAATGAAATAAAATTTGACCTAACCCCTTTTTGGAAGGGAATCCACTCTACAATAATTGGGAGTTTGGGACACAAACTCTATGCTGTTTTTTAAAAGTACTATCAGTTCTTACCCACATGTTTTTGATTCATTGGATTTTGTTTTACTGGAGGGGGTACGTTCGTCCCATATCCCCGTCACTTGATTGAACCACATGACGGGGTAGGTGGGCAAATCATTACACATGTTAGTGGGGCACTTCTTATCCTTTTTTTCTTCATTTTTTCACAAATTTTTCCCCCCTTATGTTTTTGTTGTTGTTGTTGTTTTTTCGGGGGGGGGGGGGGATTATTTGGAGGAGGAAAGGGGATACGTTCGTTCCATGTCCCCAGTCATTGGCGTAGCGTGATCGGAATGTAAGATGGGGACAGTCGGGGCGTATTGTTACGGGAGCACACCATATGTTTTTTTTTATTTTTTCAAAGATTTTTAGTTCTGACAAATTATTGGGTGAGGAGGCACGTTTATCCCGTGCCCGCTGTATTATTACGTAATCCACACAGATAGTCTCAATGACAATTCCCAGTAATACCTTCATTGTCCTCTTGCATAAGTGGGCTAGCTACTGAGGGGGGGGGGGGGGGGGGATAAGGGGGCCTAAGGGGGCCTTTGCCCTCCCCCATTTGTCAATCAAAAACTTGAGGGGCCGGGGAAATCTTTTGGGGAAAAAAAAACAGAAATACATAAGGCGTGTCCCCAATCGCTTGCAAAATCCCCAATACTGCGTTTGCAGCCCTAAACAGTCCGACCACGCTACGCCACTATACTGTCTTGCACAGTGCGTATTTCTTTTTTTACAATCATCTTTTTTAAAGGCGAATACAGAAACATTTATTTCTAGAGCGTTCGCTGAGGTGTTCAACTCTCAATAATTTTTAGAAATCAATCAACAATGATAATTGTTCATTACCTTGAAGCAAAGAAAAACCGCGATTAGAAAGGAAACTAATTACACAAGCTGTTAAATAACGAGATTCCTGTTATTTTATAATACGTAATTACATAGAGAATATTTGAAATGACGCACGAAAATAAAAACCTTGGCACTAAACACCGCGCTATGAAACATGCATAAACAAGATTATTTACCTCTTTTTAAAATTCCGTTGACTATTTGTAACAATTCATGCATGCATGCTAAACACATTCATTAAAATGAAAATGTCATAAAATGATGAATTCAAATACAAACTGCAATTATTGAAGAGACTGTATACCATTTGATCATCTTGTACATTTGTATATACGTATATTCATAATTATTATAATTATGAAGACAAAAGTATGTTAAAGGTTCACTGACATGCAAATGCATATTGACTCCAGTTTAGGTGTAATCCATCTACAAAATACGTACGCAATTTTTGGTCCGAAATTGACCACCCCTCCTCCCCCCCCCCCTCTACGCACTTTTTATACACGTGGTTCAATGGAGTGTACGCATCATACCCCCCCCCCCCCCCCCCCCCTTGTGCGTACGTACTTTGTAAATGGCCCAATATTAGTGTACAAATGAAATATTTCTAAACGGTTTTGTTTATTTTTAAAGGGATAGTTGAGTATTGGTCAAACTTAACTTTAGTAACCAATACCTGCACCATTACGGTACAAAGTAATAGTTATAATTTCACCATGCTCGAAAAGTATACACAATTACAAACGACTAAGTAAAACCCCTGTTATCATTCAAAAAGAGCCGTTACAACTCAAGAGGGCGCTATTTTAAAAAAATCACTGGTATTAGCCATTTTTCATACAAAATTGTGCATTTCATGTTTTGTTAAAATAGTGATTCAATAGAGATATCATCAACGACTTTTTAAAAACCTTTTCAGATTTTTTTCCAAGTAATCTTTAAGCATTTTAATTTTTTTTTCTAAAAAGTCTAAATATCCCCCGGTGATTGCTGGTGAACAATCTTTTGAATAAAAATAAAAATGGATATTTCAGCCGTTTCTGAACCGATTTTGATCAAATAAAGTTTATTCTGTTATTAAAATTGTATGTTCTTTCAAATTTGACTGTCAGTCTTTCATTATCTCACAAAAAAATATCGGGGGGCACTTCGGGAAATACCAATACTCAACGGTACCTTTAAGCATTACATTTCAAGCAATACACAGGTTGTTCGGTTTGATAACAAGCCCAAGCGTCGAAACAGTTCACTCCACACTTATGTATTTATCGGAACGATATTGTGACTCGTGTCCACCAGGGGCGTAGCTACGGGGGGCCTGGGGGGCACATGCCCCCCACAAATTTTCGGTGCCCCCCCCCCCCCCCCAGGTGCCCCCACCCACTGAAAATTCATGCTTGAAAAAAAATTGAATTAAAAACAATGCCGTTAGAACAGTATAATACAAATAAAGCGGATTCGAACCACACCTCTGGTTCGAAGATGCGCCATCATGATCTAGATTAGATTAGATTGGAACAATAATATATGTGTGTGTGTGTGTGTGTGTGTGTGTGTGTGTGTTGAGGTGCATATTTATTAGTGTGTCAATTATTTGTTTTCTTCGTGAAAAATATATTAAAACTTTCTGGTCGATCAAATCATAACACGCTTTCCCAAATACAGTTAATCTTAAGCCCGAATTTCCTATCTAGGTATGCACCAGATTGCACAATTTCAAGTCAAAAAATGCAAAAGCTCCCTACCGTGGGAGGGGGGACACCCCCCTCCCACACCCTCCCCCCGCTCAGTCGCTTCGCTCCCTCGCAATGTCTCACTCTCACCTCTGGCTCAAAGTTGGCAACCCTGAGATGGTGATTGAACATGTAAAGGATGGGACTTTCCCATAATGGTTAAAACATTTCAGCTACCTCAAACAGTTGAAAAGTAAAATTATATAGTGTGCCCCCCCCCACGAAAATGTAAGGCCCCCCCCCCTCCCCCCGCTAAAAAAAATCCCCGCAAGTCAAAAAATGCAAAAGCTCCCTACCGTGGGAGGGGGGACACCCCCCTCCCACACCCTCCCCCCGCTCAGTCGCTTCGCTCCCTCGCAATGTCTCACTCTCACCTCTGGCTCAAAGTTGGCAACCCTGAGATGGTGATTGAACATGTAAAGGATGGGACTTTCCCATAATGGTTAAAACATTTCAGCTACCTCAAACAGTTGAAAAGTAAAATTATATATTGTGCCCCCCCCCCCCACGAAAATGTAAGGCCCCCCCCCCCCCCCCCGCTAAAAAAAAATCCTGGCACTCGGAGGTTTAGGAACAAATCAATAGAGTACAGAAGCCGTGACGTCATGAAACACTTTTTTAGAATTTTCAAATTTGGACTTCATTTTCAGAAAGAACATAACAAATAATGTCCAAATACCAAAAATCAAAGGAATAGGTTACGTATTGGCTGAGATATGCCCATCCGAATGAATTTTACTTCAATAGGCAATCAGTGTGAAAGTGCACTGGTTCCTAAATTTAGGAACCAGTGCACTATAACACAGATTGCCAAACAAAAATCATTCGGATGGGCATATCTCAGTCAATACGTAACCTATTCCTTTGATTTTCGGGATTTGGACATTATTTGTTATGCTCTTTCTGAAAATGAAGTCCAAATTTGAAAATTCTAAAAAAAATGTTTATGACATCATTTATGACATCACACTTCACCACTCTATAGATGATCAATATTATGATGTTGATTCTGCACTTGCAGGCAGACTACCGAGTATACTGACTGCGCATAGCGCCAACCGTTGCGGCGTCAGAAGCGACTGCGTACAGCCTCACATCACTTGCTGTATTTTTTCTCTCTTTTTTTTTCAAGCTTCTTGGAACATTTTTATGATTTTACTAAGGCATATTTGAACGAAGAGATTTAGTCGTTTAGTCATTTAGGCACTGTTTGATGTTTTTGTTTTTCGGCCCGAAATGTTTAACTTTAGACGGCATTTTACGTATTTGCGCACAGACGCACGCGCCGTGACGTAACAATAGGAGATTTTAGTGGTTGCAGTTAGCAACTAAATCAGCCATAGAGCATCCACTTTTTTACGGGTACGAAATCACATTAGTTGCTAACCTCAAATACTAAAATAGTTTAGTCCGAGGTTAACTAGTCCGAGCCTCTCCGAGCTACCAGAATACCAACAAGTTAATCCACACTTAATAATAATAATAATAATATCCGTTTTTATATAGCGCTTTATCACCGAAGTCCCAAAGCGCTCCTAGCATTATTACATTGGCTTTAGCCGAACTACTATGAATGGGGCGCTCAAGCATTTCAAGGAATAAATTCCTGCCAAGTACCCATTTACTACACCTGGGTTGAGAGCAGCAAATGTGGATAAAGTGTCTTGCTGAAGGACACGCTTGTCGCGGCTGGGAATCGAACCCACGACCCTCGCACGGACAAAGACGCGAACCAATATACCACGACACTCCCACACAGTCTAGAGGTGTGGACTAACGTGTGGATTAGTTAGTCTAAGCTTATGAACTTAGTCCAGCCTAAGTTGATAAATTTAGTAGAATACCGCCCAGAGGGTTAAGGAACGAATCAATAGATCAGATTTGATATGAGTATTGTGACTCGAGCCCACCTGATGGCACTAGAAAAGCGCGTGGCGTGCGCATAATATGGCGCCTTCCTGATATAACAGTCTTTATAAAGAACCAGGCGCGCCGGAAGCAGTTTTGGATTGGGGGGGCAAAACCCTAAGGGGGCTCACGATTTATGTCTTTAGGGGCTCATGCCCAACCGCACTCACAGGCAGTGGCGTAGCGACGGGGGGGGGGGGGGGGGGCAGGGGCGGATCTAGCTTTTTCCTAAGGGGGGGGGGGGGGGTTGGTTGACCCAATGACGATGCGGAGCATCGTCCAGCGGCAATTTTTTTTTTTGCTATTTGAACCCCCTAAGTGATTTTTCACCTTTTTTCACTTTCGTCCACTAGCCGCGAAGCGGCGATTTTTTTTTGCTATTTTGAATCCCCGTAAGTGATTTTTGTTCACCCTTTTTTCACTTTCGTCCTTAAGCCGCGAAGCGGCGATTTTTTTTCGCTATTTTGAACCCCCGGAGGTGATTTTTTTTTCACTTTTTGTTTCACTTTTTCCACTGATACATTTTCACTTGGCAGCCCAAGGGGGGGGGGGGGGTTAATACCCCTAACCCCCCCCCCCCCCCCCCCGTAGATCCGCCACTGGGGGGGGGGGGGGGAGGGCACCCCCAATAATTTGGAAAAACAATAGAAAACATAAGGGGACATTTTTTTGACAAACAAAGAAATACATAAGGTGTGCCCCCCCCCCCCCAATAATTTTGCGTAGACCACGCTACGCCACTCTTCAAAGGGTTGCCATCTTCGAGTCAGAGGTGACATTGCGAGGATAAAGCGACTAATTAGCACGAGGGAGCAAAGTAAATGAGCGCTGTCCCCCCCTCCCCCCCCCTCCCATGGTAGGGAGCTTTTGCATTTTGCGACTTGCAATTGGGTGCAAAAAGACATGATCCAACAACATAGCGTACAGCCAAAAATGAGCCCCGAGGGAGCGAAGCGACCGAGGGCTGGGGCCGAGCCAGACGGGGTGGGTTTGGGAGGGGGCATCCCCCTCCCACGGGGAAGATTTTTCATTTATTTACTTCAAATAGTGCATTTTGGTGCACGCCACACAAACAGCCAGAGCAATAATAGTCGACACATGAACTACGTGGACCGGTACAGAAAAACCCACCGCAGACGTACCATACCCAAGTTACACAACAAACTGAGATTATTTATTTTCGCGCGAAGCGCGCAGCGAAAACTTTAAATGGATGTATAACTTAGATTCTAAATGTTATAATTAATAAGTATTGGCTGATACATACCATGTTTTCTTTTCCTTTTTCTCTTTCTTTTCTTTTTTTTTTTGAGGGGGGGGGGGGCTTTTTGGGGGGGCAAAAACGCGTTTTGCCCCCCCACTTTTTGGATTGGGGGGGGCGGCCGCCCCCCTGCCCCCCCACTTCCGGCGCCTATGTAAAGAACCATCTGATAGGCGACTCAGTATCTTTAAAGGGCAATGCAACTCAAGAATATCCTACTTGATATATCGTAAGATGCCTTTTTATTATATATAACATAACTCCGACTCAGATTTCTGCTTTGGGAGAAATATGTGGAAACTCTATCGGGTTTCCCACTATTCATGCGAACACAGGAGGCCGCCATTATTAGGTGTGTGCGGACTTATGGTCAGTGATATGCACTAATGCATTTCAATAGCACCTATTGAAACCATTGTCTGAATACTTGTAGATGCTTTGACGAGTCTGTAAATCAGTGAAAAGCTTTTTGTTCGGCCCGTAGCACACTCGTCATAGTTTGCAAAGCATGTCGGGCAATTACAAGAACATGGCCGCTCCCATCACCTTTTGCCGCCGTAAGAATTAGTAAAATGTGGGTATGTTCACGTAAGGATTTCATGGGATCCAGGAGGCCAAAATTGCCAAGTTATGTATCAAATAAAATGTCTGTTCACCCTCTAAATGATAATAATAGCCGAAAGCCATAGTTTCATTGCCCTTTAAATTACATGTAACAAATCTTAAATCGTTTGCACCATATTCTGTGTTTAATGCTGAATTTTGTTTCAATTATTTTAGCTTGATGTCTCATAGATTGCATTAAATGGTAGTCGTTAAAACTCAAATATGGTTTATTTGTGTGACTGTGTTTTTGAGTGATCGTGTGTCTTTGTATGAAATGTATGTTTGCTTGTGTGTGTGTATGTGTGTGTGTGTGTGTGTGTGTGTGTGTGTATGTGTGTGTGTGTGTGTGTGTGTGTGTGTGTGTGTGTGTGTGTGTGTGTGTGTGTGTGCGTGTATATGTGTATTTGTGTGTGTGTGTGTGTGTACGTGTGTTTGTGTATGTGTGTATGTATGTATGTGTGAGAGTGTTCGTGCTTGTGTGTATGAGCGCGTGCTTATATGCGGAACTGTAAGTTTGTAAGTTTGCACTTGTGTGTGTTTGATTGTTGTCATGACTGTGTGTAAAGCCCTAATGACAGTTCAACACTCGATAAACACTCAACTTTCTTTTCATATATTAGTACATAAATACTTATAAATACAATGGGAATGGGAAATTACCCCCTTGCCAGCGGAAATCTGGTGGGGCCCGTATCGATGGACACTTCAAAATGTAGTATAGGGAATAGGTTAAAAACCCTTTAGAAAGCGAAAGCAAGTGAGAATGTGCCTTAATTGAGTAAGACAAAAAAATACATTCCTCATTGAGTATTATTTGATAATTGGTGTCGTTTTTTCAATCTTAAAGGGATCTAGTAACATGGTCTTAATCCACAAAAAAATACTTAGAACTTAAATGGTTCTCTTAAATACCTTGTTGTATCTGTGTTACCAATAAAAGCATGTAAGAAACGTTACAAATATATAACCGATTGAAATGTTTGGATTTTTAATCATCCACTGGAAAATTATAACTGTGTTTAAAGTAAATGCAATGAGTAAGTGATTATCACTTTGCATTTTCACTCATTCCTTCGCCATAACATCCATGTAACGTGAAATTTTCACACATTACTTAGTGGATATATCAGCTCACAAAACACACATTTTATGAACCATACATCACCCTTTTCACCTGTCATCAAAGTTACTAGATTCCTTTAACAGTACAAGACTGTGCCCTATTACTGGATACCAATAGTTTCACCGCACAACACAAACATTAGATGCATCAAATAAAAGGGGAAATTATACGAGCAGCTGCATAAACTCATAAATAATCCATCTGTTGTAAAATGTCATAATAAATTAGCACATTTTTCTCTAAATCGAATTTCTTGTAAACCCTTCCAAAACCATCGAAACAAATAGTCATTCTCGGTCGACCCGTGAGTGTGTAAAAGTTTGCAAATACATATCATATCGTGTGAGTTATGTTTGAGGAAGTTATGAAGGGAAAGTATTTAGTATAGTATCAAAAATCGGAGACCTGGACCGTGCATGAGGCGGACACAGACTCCAACCGCTATATGCCACCATGCTCGGTTAGGTGGATTGCTTGGGGACATTGACAGGCCGGACTTTGGCATGGTTTTGATCTAAAGCGAACGAACATTATGGCAAGAATCGGCTGGAATGTTGCATACTTCATACCTTACTTCGTCATTGTTCTAGCTTTCTTTGGTGAGCATAATACTCCTTAAATAACTTCCTTAATTACTTGCTTGGTTGTTCACCAAGGTGTGGGGGAAAGAACTTGTTTTCTGACTAAGCCCCCGTTTATAGTGAAAAAAGGCCGGGCCGAGACGCGTCTCGGCCCGCCTTTTTTTTACTGTAAACGCTCAAAAGGCCAAATGCGGGCCAAAGAGTGGCCGCGCATTTGGCCCCGCTCTGGAGGTAGTCTCGGCCGCGGCCGAGACGCGTCTCGGCCCCGCTTTTTCTCCTGTAAACGCACGCAGGGCCAAATGCTGGTACCAAATTGGGAAAACAATTCATTGCAAATTAACGCGCCTTTGTTCTGTGACCCCGGCGTGCCTCCAAAATAATGGTTGTTTACATGCAGAGCGCCACTACGACAAGATATTGAAAGGCGGCCGGGCCGCGAGGGGGGCCGAGACCGCCACTGTAAACGCACCAAAATTGGGGGCCGAGTACCGCAATTTAAGCAGGGCCGAGACGCGTCTCGGCCCGGCCCGGCACTGTAAACGGGGTCTAACTGACTTACTTACTCACTGATTACTTATTTACTTAATGTTTACTTACTAACTATCTTACTTATTTACTTACTTACTTACTTACCTACAGATTGCTAACGTACTGCTTAAATACTTGCTTACATTATTACTTAGATTACAGTGCTTACTTACTTACTTAACTTATTTACTTACCTAGTTACCTACTTACTTATTTACTTACTTACTTACTTACCTACAGATTGGCTTAACGTACTGCTTAAAGTGAGGCCTGTAAAGGTGGTCTAACTCCACGAAATTACTTGAGCTTCTCGTTTCTCTCTACGTGTTGTTTAGCTTATGGTAAGAGAAGAAATAAAATAGGGTTATATTTATTCAAATGCCCCTTTAGGTATGACGATATCTATCATTCAGCTCAAAAGCTGACGCAGTATTTTCGCTGTTTTTTAAAACAGGAAAGCATGTGTTTCTTTTTCAATGAAACTTTCACACATCATTCGGCAGGCGCGCCCGGAAGCAGTTTTGGATTGGGGGGGGGGGGGGGGGGGCAAAACCCTAAGGGGGCTCACAATTATGTGTTTAGGGGCTCATGCCCAACCACACTCACGGTGTTGCCAACTTGAGCCAGAGGTGAGAGTGCGACATTGCGAGGATTAAAACGACCAAGCCCGAGGGAGCGAAGTGGACTGAGCGGAGTCCCCCCCTCCCACGGTAGGGAGCTTTTGCATTTTTTTGACTTGAAATTCGGTGCAATCTGGTGCATAAAAACATGATCCAACAACATAGTTTACAACCCAAAATGAGTCCCGAGGGAGCGTAGCGAACGAGGGCTGGGGGCAGAGCCAGAGGGGGAGGGTTTGGGAGGGGGGTATCCCCCTCCCACGTGGGAAGATTTTGCATTTATATACTTGAAATGGTGCATTCTGGTGGATAAAAACATATTATGCCACATTATGTATGATCCAACAACATAGCTTACAGCCAAAAATGAGTCCCGAGGGAGCGAAGCGATCGAGGACTGGGGGCAGAGGCACAGAGGGGGGAGGGTTTGGGAGAGGGGGTATCTCCCCTCCACGGGGAAGATTTTGCATTCATATACTTGAAATGGTGCAATTTGGTGCACGTCACACAAACAGCCAGGGCAATAACAGCCTACACAGGAACTACGTAGACCGGTACAGAAAAATCCACCCAGACGTACCATACGAAAGTTACACAACAAACTGAGATAATTTGTTTGCGATCGAAGCGCGCAGCGAAAACGTTAAATGGATGTATAACTTAGTTTTTTAAACGTTAGACTTAACAAGTATTGGCTGATACATTTAATTTTTTCTTTTCCTTTTTTCTTTCTTTCTTTCTTTCTTTTCCTTTTTTTCCCTTTTTTTTGAGGGGGGGGGTGGGGCTTTTTTTGGGGGGGCAAAAAAACGCGTTTTGCCCCCCCCCCACTTTTTGGATTGGGGGGGTGGGGGGGGCCCCCGCCCCCCTGCCCCCCCCCCCCCCCCCCACTTCCGGCGCCTATGTCATTCGGACATATATTACAATGATTTTTGGTACAGGATTGAAGTCTCAAATGTCATTTTGGGCAATATCTGACACTTTACAAGCCTCACTTTAAATACTTACTTATATTCTTACTGACTAACCTTACTAACTTACACTTACTAACTTATTTGATTTATTTCAATGCCAAAAGCATTTAAATCTCTTAATAAGAACTGTAACATAAAATCTTGAATATTAATCGTATATTCCATTTTTATTTTTTTTATCATGACTTTAGTTTTTTATAAAGCATCATAGCAGCTCCATTGTCACTGACGACAGTTTTTATGTGTGATTGCAGACATGGGTTTGTACATAAGTGTACTTTAATTGATAGTGTAATATAAAGCAAATATCCCTTTCCCCAAAACAACAACAACAACAGCAACAACAACAACAAACAATACTAACGCAATGTGCCATTATTCTAACTAGCTAGGGACCAAATTTAATCTTATTTGTAATTGTATTCCATAATTTAGTTTGAAAACGATTGTTTATCCCATTTATTTTAAATATGACGCGATTAAACCGAATCCGACCCGCAATTGAGAGTTCGGGCCGGTTGACCCCCGCCCCCCCCCCCCCCCCCCCCCCCCCCCCCCCTTCCCCTCCCCAATCAATTACATTCGGTATAGAAAGGGAATTGACAAGAACAGTTGTGATTATTATATCACAATAATTGTAATGATTATAGGTTTTACTAAAGCTGCTGCTCTTGAGGTGCGGCTACCGTGGAGCAGGCGGGCAGTGTCGGCGGTACGGCCCCGTCTGCGGTGCTCCTACAACCTTGAAGGTGGCCAGTTTTCGGGTGTGTATTGGTTTGACGAGACTACGACTGGGCGACTAATCAGCGGCGGGTATGTATGGGAAGCACCTTTATGCAGAATGAATTATGTTTGTTATGTTTTGCGCAAGTCTACATATTTATTATAGTAGTGAGGTTTGTTATTCCATAAATTTGGCATTTGAGGTAAACTCGAGTTCTGCTCGATCGATTTCAACCGAATCATATTTAAGAATTCCAATGGAATTGTAAAAACGCACACCGTAAAATAACAAATAAATGAGACGATTATTTGTTACAATTTTAAAATTAATATTCAGAACAAGCACTGCAATATTTTGGGTGTTTGAGAAAGATGTCTATGTCTATGTCTATATTTAAATCTAAAAGTCTCTTGCACACACAATAAGCAGATTTTGCTGCAGAGATGGCAGCAATTGTGCTTGCCTTAGAATGGTTGTATAATCATCCTAGTTTGTACACTGGGGCAGTTATTTTTAGCGACTCTTTAGTTTCTTTACAAGCCATAAAGAGTCACAAAGAGGAACTTCCGTATGTGAAATTCTAAATTTGTGTTCACAATTGAAGAATAAAATGATTATTGTGGTTTTCGAATGGACTCCCAGTCATTGTGGACTAGCTTAATGGTAATGAGATTGTGGATATAGAAGCGAAACGAGGTTGAAAAAAGAAATAGAAATTGATAATAAATTGGCAAGGTATGAAATGAATAGTATTATAAGGACACGAATGTATGTTAAATGGCAGACAAGATGGGAAGGAACTGAATCATGTCTTAAAGATGTGCAAACAAATGTTAAGAGTATATATATATGTCAATTAAATAATAGAAAAAATGAGAGTTTATTGCACTGTTTAAGAATGGGAAACATTGGTTTAAATGTAAATTAATGTGTATTGAAAAACACGATACTGGGTATTGCCCTAATTGTGAGGGTATATTTGAAACTATTACACATTTTTTGTGTCAGTGTCCAGAGTACATAGTTCAAAGGGCCATGTTGATGGCTAAAACCGGTTTATATGAAGAAGGAACAATAATGACTTTGTTAAAATTCCGTTAGAGCGACCCCTCCAACAAGATCTTGTTGATTATGTAAGAAGAAACCGGGAGATTACCCGTATAATATTAAGAGTTCGTATTGAAATTGTTTTTGTATATATATGTTTGGCTGTCGTAAAATTATATGAATGCTCAAGCCGGAACAGAGACGGTTTACAGGACATCCTGTGCAGGCCTCTGAAGCTGGTTTGATCAGCATATAAATTTTGCTGAAAAAGTAATGTGTAACTTCTTTTGTACTTGTTTATGTAAATAATTAGTAAATTACATCCTGCACTTTGCACTTTCACTTCAAAGCCCCAAATGTTTGCTAATAAACTCTAAACAACAACATCGCGACAGACTGGAAGGGTACGTTCACTCAAGCGAGAAACTCGATCTGCGCACGCGCACCTCGAGCTAACGTTGTCTTCCTCGCTAAGCTGGGTTCCCACTGCCGATCAGATCAACTCGATCAAGCCCGATCAGGCTATTTTGGCATATTTTTGCCTGTTCGGGCTTGCTCGGCAAGGGCGATCGGGGTCGATCTACCTTGATCGGCATGGTCCCGCTCCTACACGAATATTTTTGACAGTCAAAAATATTCGTGTAGGGGTCGAGAAGGCAAGCGATCGAAACAGCGATCGTGTATTGATCGAGTGGAGGTCTAGCTGGTCGGGAAACGATCGTATAGAGATCTAGTTTGGTCTGGATGGATTTTTTCCACCGATCATCTCGATCTATACTCGACTACGACACGATTGGTTCCGATCAACTCGATCATGGTTCGATCTGTTTTTATTAACAACTCGACCGCTACACGAGCGCTACGCGACTTCCTTAAAGGGGCCCTGCAACCCAAATGCATGTTCACCTCTGTTCATCTGTATTAGTGTAACACATTCAATATTTGTAAACGGTTTGACCCAAATATGTTTTGTATATTTTTTTAACATTTTATCATTTATTTGTCTTCATGTTGCTAAGCCCCACCTCCTAAAAAACCCTCCAGAGCAAATTCTATTGTTGACCTGCAGTGACATCATTTGTCAATCACTGGTCAGCTACATGCTATTGTGATTAGCATAATCACAATAGCATCACACGGTTGAATAGAATACCAACTCACACAACTTCAATTACAATAGCTGTTGCTATGTTAGAAGAAAAGCACTGTCTAAGCTATTGCATGGAGGTATGCAGGGCATGCTTTTGTGTGGATGTTCTTTTTGTGCTTTCATCTTTTGTTAATCTCATGGTAGCTGACCAGTGATTGACAAATGATGTCACTGCAGGTCAACAATAGAATTTGCTCTGGAGGGGTTTTTTAGGAGGTGGGGCTTAGCAACATGAAGACAAATAAATGATAAAATGTTTAAAAATATACAAAACATATTTGGGTCAAACCGTTTACAAATATTGAATGTGTACACTAATACAGATGAACAGAGGTCAACATGCATTTGGGTTGCAGGGCCCCTTTAAACCGCTACTCTCATTTTTTCACTGCTACTCGAGCGCACTCGATCACATCCCGAGCACGAAGAGCTAAATGTAGAGTGTGCACTACTGCTGACATTGAGTGAGATGATGGTGACGATGATGATGATGATGATGATGATGATGATGACGATGATGATAATGATGATGATGATGAATTTGTGATCAAATGAAACAATTTTTTAAAATCATCTTTTAAACGTCATAAATTAGAATCTAAAACATTTCAATCGTAATGTTGTTTAAACGTTATTGGAATATTGTAGCTAAATCTGTTAGTATGTCATTATAACATCAAGTTCATGTATTAAGGACATTTTAAAGAGACTTTTATAAAATGTTTCGCTCTAGCATTTTAAAAACATGAATTTATTGACATTAGTAGTAAATGTTTTTATTTAAGAAATAAATCAACATTAAAAAAATGTTTCTCACCTTACTTTTTCTAGAAATTGTCTTTTAAATATTGATGCAGAATATCATGCGAGTATTAGACATCATGAATCATGACCTTTTCTATTTTAGTATAAAGAGATTTTTTAAATGTTAAAGGGGTAGTTTAGTTTTGGTAAGGCTGAACTTTAATAGCCAAAACCTCACACAGTAACATTATAAACTAATAGTTATAACTCCACCATGCTCGAAAGGTATACAAAATTACAAGCGACTAGGTAAAAAGCCTGTTATCATTCAAAAAGAGCAATTAAAACACAAGAGGGTGCTTTTTAAAAAGGCATTGGTTTCAACCATTTTTCATACAAAATTATGTATGTGATGTTGTATTGATATAATTATTAAATAGCGAGATCATCAACAACTTAAAAAAAAAAAACGCTTTTGACATTTTAAAAAAAGTGCAAGCATTTTTTTTCTTCATATATCATCTAATTATTTGGGCCCCAAATAATTATAAGATCAGATATATTTATTGATATTCTAGCCGTTTCTGGGTCAATTTTGACCAAATAAAGCTCATTCTGCCATTATAATTGCATGTTATCTCAAATTCGACACTCAGTTTTTCATTACCTCACAAAACATTTTTTATGTGCAGCGCCCTCTCTACCAAAACTAAACTACCCCTTTAAATTTGTGATAAAATGAAACATTTTGTAAAATCATCGTTTAAACGTCATAAATTTGAATCTAAAACATGATCGTAATGTTGTTTAAACGTTATTGGAATATTTTAGCATAATCTTTGATTATGTCAATATAACATCAAGTTTCTGCTTTAAAGCCCAAGTCCAGTTTCGGGAAAGTAGCCGAATACATCTTTATTGATCATTATTGTTGAATATGTATTGAAATAGGGCTTTTGTGGTACAAATCTGAACCTAAGCATCGTTAAATACAGAAATATCGGAATAAATCACTATTTCGTAATACACGTAGCGTACATGGCGTATGGGCGATATATATCTATGCCTACATTGCTATATTATGCCTGGATAATCCTATATTAGTATAATTATATTCTTTCACATTATTGGTAATAAGAGCTTTCATTTCATTTTTTGAGAGGGGGGGGGGGGGCGTTTCCAAAACTGGTCTTTACCTTTAAGGACATTTTGAATATACGTTTATAAAATGTCCCGCTCTTGCATTTTAAAAACATCAAGGTATGACATTAGTAGTAAATGTTTTATCTAAGAAAAAAAAAATCAACATTTAAAAAATGTTTGTCATACTTACATTTTCTAGAAAATGTCTTTTAAACATTAATGCAGGATGTCATGCGATTATTACACAGCATGATTCATAACATTTTCTTTTTCAGTATATATAACTATTTTTTATGTTAAATTTGTGATAAAATGAAACATTTTGTAAACTCATCTTTAAAACGCCATAAAATGTGAATCTAAAACATTTTAATCGTAATGTTGTAGAAACGTTTTGGAATATTGTAGCAAAAACTTAAATTATGTTATTATAACATCAAGTTTATGTGTTAAGGACATTTAAAAAGACTTTTTAAGAATGTTTCGCTCTTGCATTTTAAAAACATTCAGTTATAGACATTAGAAGTAAATTTTTTATAAGGAAAGAAAATACCATTTAAAAATGTTTGTGATATTTACATTTCATTGAACATGTTGTTTAACAATGAATAAAATACAAATCGAAAAAATTTCAGTCCTTATGTTGTTGAAACATTTTGTTAATATTGTAAACAAATCTTAGATTTTGTTATCATAACATCAGGTTGATGTTTTCAAGACATCTTAATTATATACTATTATAATATTTTGTTTTTGCATTGATTACACATTTTATTATCAACATTAGAAGTTAATGTTTTTTCTTAAAGGAAAAATCAACATTTAACAAATGTTTGTCATATTTTGTTTCCTGGAAAATGTTGTCTTAACATTTAAAATAGAGTGGCATTTGTTTTTTATAAAACATTCCTCACAACATTATTTATCTGAAAATATTATTTCTGTTTTAATATATTGTAAATATGTTTCAAAAATAACATTTTATTTAATGTTGTATTATTATTATTAAAACATTCACTAACAAAATATAATGTTACTTAAATATTTTTATACTGTTTCTTAGAAAACATTTGAAGTTAACAACTTTGGGACCTTACGGAAATGTTTTAAAAATGTTTTGTGTATAGTATAGCTGGGTATAGTATATTGAAGACATAGCACATCGCAGTTTATTTGTTTGCACAGATGTGCAAGGACTTGTTCCATGATAGCTCCGGCAGGGGCGGTCGTGATAGCGAACCCTCTGGGGTGCTGCTTTAAAGGGAAATTGTGTTACGTTTGTCTTGGTCTTAATCGTAATATTATTATTAATCTTAGTCTAAGTCATTATTGATCCTTGATCTTCGATGATTCAAATACCTGATCAAAAGCGAACTTCTGCAAACACAACGAATTCACGACTCATCGTCGACTCCTGTACGAGCAGGTCGACCTGCCCGAGTCGAGTTCGTGTAGAGATCGTGTTGACGTCCAGTTGGTCTAGATGGTCTAGTACATATCGTATAGGGATCGTATATGCATCGGAATGATCGAGTAGAGATCGAAGTTGTTGTCAAGTATACGTCGCGAAGAAGTCGTGAATGGTCGGATGTGGGTCGTAAACGATCGAATAGCGGTCGGGAAGAGATCGTGTCTAAGGACGATCAAGCATTTGGTCGAGATTGGTCGGGGTAAAAATGTGCCGATTGGGCGATCGAGCTTGATCGAGTTGATCGGATCGGCAGTGGGAACCCACCTTAACACAACTAGTCTATCAGGTTATGTAAAGCAGCAATTTTTTTTGCTATAATCTTGGAAAACAGTTTTTAATTTGGTATAAATACATTACTGATGAGAAAAAGTGATGTTTCCATTTTTTATTTTGGTCCCAGGGTGCATTTTGGCGATTTTAAAGATAATTAGCTAATTTGCATATTTGTGAAATAAGGTCAGGGGTCATTTTCTATCTAGGAATAGTACAATATTGATAAAAACTAGTATTCTAGGGTATTTTGAGGCAAGGATTCCATTTCCGGTGCTCGTTTGTAAGTGCTGTATGGGAAACACTCTGAAATCCAAGATGGCTTCCCCTAATTTGCATATTTATGAATATTATTGATTTTCAGTGGCTACAGCCCCTAATAAGCAATAATTCCGGATTATTATTTGTCAGTTATGTTCTAAGTATGTATTTAAGATATCAAAGATGAATTGCCATCGTGGCAACCTCTAGCAATGCATATTATTTGCATAATTATGTATTTTACCTAATTTGCATATTCTCCCAAATCGAGTATATTGGGAACCCAGCAAGTAAAAAAGACAAGTAATACCACTTTTCCAAGGTTTTAGGGGGCAACGAATCCATTCATGATACTTATTTACCTGTATCACCTCGGCAACCCACATAAATCCAAGATGGCCGCATTTGTCATTTTAAAGTAAATAATGCTATTTGCTACTTTAATGCCATTTAATTTATAAAAGTATGATTTGCTTACTGTAAGCAAACAACTACATTGTGATTCAAGTATTGTAGTTACTCATTCCAATAATTACAAGTCAAAACATTATAATATCAATCTAATATAACCGAAATAATATAGTCGTGTATCATAACATGTGTCATTTAGGGAGCAGTCATCTTGGATTTGAGATGGATGCCATGGTGATACAGGTAAATAAGTATCATGAATGGATTCATTGCCCCCTAAAACCTTGGAAAAGTGGTATTACTTGTTTTTTTACTTGATTTGGGGAATATGCAAATTAGGTAAAATACATAATTATGCAAATAATATGCATTGCTAGAGGTTGCCACGATGGCAACTCATCTTTGATATCATAAATACATACTTAGAAAATAACTGACAAATAATAATCCGGAATTATTGCTTATTAGGGGCTGTAGCCACTGAAAATCAATAATATTCATAAATATGCAAATTAGGGGAAGCCATCTTGGATTTCAGAGTGTTTCCCATACAGCACTTACAAACGAGCACCGGAAATGGAATCCTTGCCTCAAAATACCCTAGAATACTAGTTTTTATCAATATTGTACTATCCCTAGATAGAAAATGACCCCTGACTTTATTTCACAAATATGCAAACTAGATAATTATCTTTAAAATCGCCAAAATGCACCCTGGGACCAAAAATAAAAAATGGAAACATCACCTTTTCTCATCAGTAATGTATTTAGACCAAATTAAAAACTGTTTCCAAGATTATAGCAAAAAATTTCACAACATTTATTCATACTACATTAGGGGATATACGGTTGTGGGCCAACTAAACGTCCGTTCCCTTCGCACCGGTAGCGACTGAATCGCCACATTTGCGTGCACATGTGACCACTCATCCACGCGTCACTGCATTCTAGCCATGGACGTCCCCGTCCGATATAGCGAAAGCGGTTCGTAATGGAGCCGGGGGTATATTACAGGCCGATCTCTGTTGAGTGATTTCTACCGTCGTCTTCCGCTAGCGGTGTGATGCGAAAGCTGCTTATTAACTAGAAGGTCACTTACGAGAGGCTTGAAATGTATGTCTAAACATAAATCTTTGTTAAAAAACCCCGGGAAACACCCCCAATGAAGTGCCTATTAAAGGTAAAGGCCAGTTTTGGAA
The DNA here is from genome assembly GCA_037951105.1 of Echinarachnius parma. NCBI lineage: Eukaryota > Metazoa > Echinodermata > Echinoidea > Clypeasteroida > Echinarachniidae > Echinarachnius > Echinarachnius parma. The sequence continues at coordinate 19,328 of JBAMJV010012634.1, forward strand.
ACGCCCCCCTCTCAACAAAATGAAATGGAAGCTCTTATTACCAATAATGTGAAAGAATATAATTGTACTAATATTGGATTATCCAAATTTGGCCAAGAAACCGCCTACTAATTGATATATTTGCAAAATTATAACTTGATCTGCTGCAGATAGAGTTCGCCAACTCGGAATCGCCCATACGCTACGTGTATTACGACCACGAGGTGTACACGTTTGTTCGTTTTTACGGGCTTATCCCCAGCGCTAGCGGCGTGGACAGGTCCGAACTGGCGGTGGATTTATACATTTCACAGGCGGATATTGGATTTCTTCCGATATTTCTGTATTAATTTAACGATGCTTAGGTTCCGATTTTAACACACAAGCCCTATTTCAATACTTATTCAACAATAATGATCAATATAGATGTATTCGGCTTCTTTCCCAAAACTGTAATTCATCTTTAAGGAGTTTCGGTTTCGGACGGTAACTAATGAGAACACGCGCATGCGCAGATCGAGTTTCTCGCTTTTTTTTTGTTTGTGATGGGGCTCATGCCCAACCACATTCACAGGGCTGCCAACTTTGAGCCAGATGTGAGAGTGAGACATTGCGAGGGAGCGAAGTGACTGAGCGGGGGGAGGGTGTGGGAGGGGGTATCTCCCCTCCCACGGTAGGGAGCTTTTGCATTTTTGGACATGAAATTGTGCAATCTGGTGCTTACCTAATACCTAGATAGGTCATTTGGGCTTAACTTAAGCAGCCAGAGCAATGCCAGCCTACACTGGAACTACGTGGCCCGGTACAGAAAAAATACTTACATTTCTGCTTTTAAATATATTTTATACCAAGGCTACAAATGGCTTAGCATATTTTTCAAGTCCTACTTAGAGTTGAGTTCAACTTAGGATATTTGTGAAACACCCCCAGGACGAGTCAAAAGAGTTTTGAAGGAAAATATATTTGTTGTTTAAATGAGAGGGTATTTACTGTTGCCTCGAGAAATTGACTTTGCTTTATCATCCTAACTCTAAATTGTACTTATAATATTGTAATATTAAATACAATTCTAACTTATCTAAATACAAATTCATTTATATTTCAATGTAAAACAGTTTTATTTGTGTCATTACTATTGTGTCTATATAATACTAT
>JBAMJV010012635.1:0-15000 GCA_037951105.1 Echinarachnius parma
GCTTTGGTACGGCGATCGCAAATCGCGCGAATTCGTTTGCTCCTATTATCAATTCGATTGACACAATCGCGAAATTGAGCGGGAAAACCTATACTAGATTGTTAGCAATTTTACATAACTTTCAGGCCTGATTCACTGATTCGGATCCACTGTGAAAATTCTGCCCAAGAATTGTCTTGGTTCCCAATTTCAATTCATATCATGTAATATCCACAACTTGAATGAAAGCATGGAAATATATAATGTTTCATGTTACATTTTGCTTATAACAATAAAGGCAATTAATGGACTTAATTTATAGTTTGGAGGGAGGAACAAAAGATATTTACTAACTTTTAAATTTTACTATTCCTACATCTCATATCGTATATCAATATTTCTCCAATGCATTGGCGGCTATACCCAGACAAAGCCCAAACCGTTACTTACAATAATACATGATCTTCCTTCAAAATAATTTGTATTATCTGATCATCTTTTAATAATATCATGATTTTATTTTATTTATATTTGACTGACTGAGTAGATTATAAATTTGCCATCTTACTTACAGACTAGACTGATGTGACATCAGCATTATGAAATGTTATCTATTGTTGTTTTAAATAAATATTTTGTCCATAGCTATGCGTTGTAATATCAATGTTATTGTTTGCCTGTCTGTTCGTTTATTTAGCTTGTTTGTTAGTTTGTTAGTTAAGATTTCATTAATTTTAATTTATAACTATTGTCGTCATCATCATCATCATCATCATCATCATCATCATCTTCTACTTTTCCTCCATTATGCTATCCAGTTAGTGTCACGAACACAGACGGTAGTCTGAAGGGAATATTCATGCAGATGCGTCGCGTCGACACCGACGAAATCGTAGGCTCCTGGTCGACATCCGATTCGTCCTCCTTCAAAACAATATCGTGTGGAGGTTTGGCCAACAGTGCAGTAACCCATAGCAACGGTAACGAAAAGGCAAATGCGATTAGTTTCACATGGACCGCGTCGGCGTCTGACGTTTCAAGCGTTTACGTCGTGTAAGTTGATAACAATTTAACTATTGCCATGCAGCTTAGAAACAAGCATCTAAATCAAAGAAATAATTAGAGTCAGGAATATCACAAATATCATTTCAAACAAAAAAAATCATTTCATTTTAATGCATTTCATAGTGATGTATGACATTGTTCTAAATATTGACAATCCTAGTTTGTGCCGCTGTATGGTTTATGCCTTGAAAATTATTTGTCATAGAAGACGTTTATTTCAATGATATTATTGTTATCATTATTAATACTATCATTTTAATTAGTATTTTTGTTATTTCTAGTAGTAGTAGTAGTAGTAGTAGTAGTAGTAGTAGTAGTAGTAGTAGTAGTAGTAGTAGTAGTAGTAGTAGTAGTAGTACATGTAGTAGTAGTAGTAGTAGTAAGTAGAAAAAATATCATAATCAAATTATGTAATATATATATGTTATATAATATACCACTTCAGTCATAATGACAAATATTTAATTTTTCACAGGGCAACGTTTGTCCAGAGACGCAGTACGTACTGGGTGAAAGAAAGCTCCGCACAAATATCAGGTATGGTAGTTGATGTGCTTAAAGGGATACTTGAGTTTTGGTAAAGACAATACAGCTTTAGTCAAACTGAATTTTAGTAGCCAAAACCTGCACCATTACATTCCAAACTAATAGTTATAACTCCACCATGCTCGAAAGGAATAAAATATTACACATGACTAGGTAAAAAGCCTATAATCAGTCAAAAAGAGCCGTTACAACTCAAGAGGGCGCTCTCTAAACACTCATCGGTTTCAACCATTTAAAAAAAATATTGTGCATGTAATTTTTTGTTGAAATAGTGATTAGATAGAGAGATATTCAACAAACTATTTATAACCCTCTTTTGTAAATTTTTGAAAAGAGGAAGCATAAAAAAAATAATTAATGGCTGGTTCAAAATTATCGAATATTTGTGGGGCCCCACAATTATTACAAATGGTCATGTTTTTGGATATTTCAGCCATTTCTGAACCGATTTTGATCAAATAAAGTTTATTCTGTCATTAAAATTGTATGCTCTTTCGAATTTGACACTCAGTTTTTCATTATCTCACAAAAAAATATTTGTGTAGCGCCCTCTTTACCAAAACTCAACTATCCCTTTAATTTGAAAAGGTGCTTAATCATGAATTTTCATGAATTGTGTGGAAATACAAGCGTAAGAATAAGCTCCGTCGCTGAACATGGATACACTTATAAATAAGACTTTTTTCATATTTCTATAGACAAGGGTACATAATGAGACACATGTAACACATCTTTCTCCAAATGTGATCTAATATTCTTGATTTAGCGCCATATTGAATAATGCTCTTTGAATTTATAATTACATTGTGTCCACATTTGTTCATTTTACTTCACAAGCTGAGAGACTCGTATCCACAAGAGCCCGAGTCAGTTTTTATGTAATCAAGATATATTTTAATCATCATTTCCGTAAACAATTAAACACAAATTAATGTTGATAATTTGGTTGAATGCATGCTGTGCTACCCTGAAAATTGTGTGTCTGGTATCTATTTAATTAACTTTAACATTAATACTGTAGCTGTCATTGAATGTTTTAAACTCTTTGTAAAATAACACTCGGATACTTGACGCGCCGTCCAAAAATAATTATGATCTCGTTCCTTCGCAACCATTTTATCAAAAAATCATGGCAGCGTGTGGTTTTGATATCACATACAGTAATTAATCTTTCTGAAATTTTTTTGTAAAATTAAACTTCAATAGAAGGTACAAATAACTGTGCAATGCAATTAAGCAAAAGTAAAACGTAATTCTAAACAATCATAACTGTACTGTTTTGTTTTAATCTCCAGCCCAACCACCTAACCCTTGTGCATCGAACCCGTGTCTTTCGGGTGGAACTTGCATTGCGAGCACTACGGGATACACCTGTAACTGTCCACCACCGTACACTGGCCGAACATGCCATTTATTCGGTAAGAACTTCCAGATAGGTGACAATTTGTGCAGGAGGCGACAATTTGTGGTGTGAGGTTTTGCAAAAATTGTGGCCGACGACAATTTGTGGTGCAACAGGGGAGGTGTCAGTGAAATTTTTGTTAAGCCGAGTACGAGATCCTTATTAAATTTTCGAGGCCGAGACCGAGATCCGTCAAAAATGTCAAGGCCGAGACCGAGACCACTAGGTTTTCGGGAGCCGAGACCGTTGGTTATGATGGTCGAGACCACTAAAAAGTGGCCTCGAGACCACTTAAATTGTGTAAAGGGGGGGGGGGGGGGGGGGGTGGGGGAACTACGGGATATATCAGTAAGTGTCTACCGCCTTCCACTGCCCGACATATAATTTTATCCGTCACCAGTTATAACCGGGCAACCATCGCTTTTTATAATATTATCTCGTTTTAGGGCGAAATCATCTATTTTGGGAGTTTATCATTCCGTTTTAGGGCGAAATCATCTATTTTGGGAGTTTATCATTCCGATTCGGGGGGAAATCATCTCTAAATTTTTTTCCGGTAATTAATATATTTTTTAGCAAATATTTGATATTTCCGGGAACAGTCACCCAAGTAAACTTTATGTTCGGAGTAACTTTCAGATCAAACATGAACTTTGAACCTTTCAGTTCCAATACTCAATGCACAGCAATAGCACATATATTTTACTATTATCATGTCTTTAGAGATTAAACGGGTTGATTTTCAAAATAAATATATATTTTTTTACAGTTTTCCCCTGCGAATCAAACCCTTGTGCAAATGGAGGAACCTGTGAAGACGTAGACGATGGAGCTTCGTTCAGTTGCACCTGTATGAATGGCTACTCGGGAGAAACATGCACGGAACAGGCCGGAATGGACAACCCTTGTGCTTCGAACCCCTGTCTTTCGGGCGGAACATGTATTGCGAGTCCTACGGGCTATACATGTAACTGCCCACCACCATTCACTGGCTCGACATGTCACTTCATTGGTAAGCAAATGTTTACGATCTGGTGGACAAGGGGATATGCTACCCCTCCTCCCCAGCTCCAAGGGGTTTAAAAATACAATTAATCGAACATTATCACCTATTTGGGGGCAACATGTTAATTCCCGGGCAAACCAACTAATTTTGGGGCGAAATTAGTAATTTAAGGCATTTCGGGCAATCTCCAGCGATTGGCCCTGATAACCCTTAAGCATCGAACCCATGTCTCTCTGGTGGATAATGCATTAAGAGCACTACGGGCTACAACTGTAAGTGTCCACCACCTTGCACTGGCCCGACGTGTCACTTTATCGGTAAGCAAATGGGTTCACGATCCGGTAGGCTAGGGGATTCGCCTCCTCCCCCTCCGACTGATTTGCAAATACTTATAATCGGGAAAATTCATCAAATTTGGGGCAAACTATTTTAGTATCCGGGCAAACCATCTAATTTGTGGGTGAAATTAGTAATTGTGGGCCATCTCCAGGTAAATCATCTCACTTGAGGGAAGAATCATCTGATTTTCGGGCAATTCATCACTCTTTTGGCATTTTTGTCTTATTTTGGAGCTAAATCACCTCTGTAAATTTAATGTACGGACCAACTTTCAGATATACATGCACTTTAAACCTTTCAGTACTAAGACTCAAAACTACCCCAAATAGTTCACTATGTTCATGTCTTAATAAAGAGCTTATGCATTACAATTTTCAAAATGATTTTTTTGTCTTACAGTTTTCCCCTGCAGTTCGAATCCTTGCGCTAATGGAGGAACCTGCATTAACTCAAACGATGAAGCTTCGTTTATGTGCACCTGTACTGATGGCTACACGGGAGAAACATGCCAGGAACAGGAGGGTACGTCACATTGATTAATTTGTTTGTACCTACCAGTAAGCTAGCCAATAAAATGTCAAGTGCTTGCTATGCAGAAATGTTAATATTATTGTAATGTGCGCTATGTATGTGACTGTATTGATCACTGCATACCTTAATCTCAAAGAATTGGGCACTATTTGCCTTCGTATAGATCTTGTTGTTAATCCCAAAATCCCAAAAAGCAATTTAACGTAGGCCTTACAATTAAGGTGGTGTTTATATACGTGGTTAGATTGTTCTCTGCATGCCCATATCGGCTGGCTTACGTTACGCATTAAAAAAAACAAATAAAACTAAAAAGGATATGTGATAACTTTATTTACTTACTGCATGTTGACTAACATTTTAGTGCGCAAATGTTGGTCTTTGTTATCAGTATTTAACAAATAAGAGTGATAATTACATATGTCCAGATTTTTTTTTTTATGAGGGAAACATTGAATTACTCTGTCATAACATTATGTATGTGGGAATCAATAGCCACCCTGAGTGTTCGATGCCATTTCGTTTAAATGATATTTACAATTGATGTGTTCGGATGTTACACTATCTATGGCATCGTTTAGGCTGTGTACAAAGTAAGTGCAATGAGTTAATGAATATCACTTTACATTTTTGCTTATTTCTCGGCCAAATAACATCCAATTAACGTGGAATGTTCACATATTACTTCCTGGACATATCAGATCACACCAATACACATTTCATTAACCATGCATCACTTTTTGCACTTGTCAACAAAGTTACTAGACCCCTTTAATACGCTTCTTTTGGACAGGTGGAACTGGGACAGTGAACCCATGCGACCCGAACCCTTGCTTGTCCGGCGGGACCTGTAATGTTGACCAAACGACAAGGGGCTATACATGCACTTGCCCTCCTCTGCACGCTGGCCCGACATGTCACCTTATCGGTGAGTGTCGGTCTTGTTTTCCCCTATAACTCTCATTTAGTCTCTCAATAATTTGTACACATTTACTTTAAATAAAACTCTATAACGATCATCATGAGCCTGCCTGTAGTTTACGATAGGCCCAATCGAACCATTATAGGTACCATCTTGTGTTTGTCGTAAAAGTTCTTTGATTTTAACATGTCATTTATTTGTTCATATAGTGTCAGTCATGTTAGTCGTGTAGACAGTAATAAAACACGATTCTATAAGACACCACAGGTTCCAGGCTATCCGTCCACCCTGGATTTACCTCGTTTTCTAATAGCGCATTTGAAAACTACTTGTGCAAATATGTCTGTTTTATTTATACAGTTTTCCCTTATTGTGCTTGTAGTTCAAACCTCTATACTAACGGATACATCAAGTGTTTATAAAATGAACTCCGATTGTTTGTAATTATATTATATTGTCACGAGCTATTTCGTTTCTATATGACAGTTTTCGCTTGCGACTCGAACCCCTGTGCTAATGGAGGAACCTGTGTAGACGAAGACGGTGGAGTGTCGTTCAGTTGCACCTGTAGGGATGGCTACTCGGGACTGACATGCCAGGAACATGAAGGTATTAGTCGCATGAAAGTTGATTTATTGTCTTTCGTGAGACTGTAGAGGGCACTGTTTGTTATGTGAAACGGCGTTTCGCCATTTAAAACTAGGCTAGCCATTCTGTATTTCGCACCCACCGTGCGCAAGTTGTTCGCAAGGTGACACCGCGCATTTGAATTACGAATCCAAACAACCGTTAAATCACAATAATTAATGTTGTTAATTTCTTAGTTGAAGTGAAGTTGATGCTTTTATATCAGGTTAGTTCTGCACATGGCTGCCATGTTCAATATATTTGTAAATAAGTAGATTTTATTTCGTCTTTAGTATAATTTCGCATTGTGTATATTGTGTTTTTTTTTTTTTTTTTTATTATAGTCGTATCCTCATTCCCATAATTTGTTATTTATCTTATGCCGTGTAGCAATGAAATTGTTCTTATTTGTTTATTGTGTTTCATAAGATATTGTATAAATAACATAAACAAAATATACTTACAATCAGATCTCAACATTTTACATTTTACAAAGTAGTGAACAACATTTCACTACTTCATCGACATGATTCTGTATATTTTTATGCTACAAAGAATCCAGTTATAATGAAAATTAGTTAAAATCTACTTGTCTACGTTTATCATCGCCATAGTTAATCTTACTTTATAATATAACATTTCCTATGCTTTTCAAATCATCCAGCTATAGCAACAACAACAAAAATGGCCTCTCAGAGTAAGTTTATTCTCAAATCGTTTGTTGATTGCTTTTCTTTCCCTGGTTATCTGTGAAGAAATACTTTCTAAATACAGTTTTAAAGGTTAGGGTCATGGATGGAATAACATAAATTCATATTGACCTCATAAAATCGATGAGATAACACTATTAAGGTAGTCATATTTTGGATCCATAATTATCCATTTTCATTTTCACGCTCCCGCTATTAATGTTATCCCGAGTCAAGTGCCCTTGAATGAGAATTGGTCTAATGTCTTAAAATAATGGAAACGTAAACAAATACGAATAATGGGAAATTATATAACATTATGTGGGAGTCAATAGCGAGCCTAAGTTTTCGATCCTAGCAGATCCTTCGTCAGATGCAAAATGGCGAACAACATTAGGTGAACACAGAACACCAATCTCTAACCACTTAAAGGTGTTTTGGTAAGGCTGAGCTTTAGTAACCAAAACCTACACAATAACACTACAAACTAATAGTTATGACTCCACCATGCTCGAAAGGTATAGAAAAATACAAACGACTAAGCCATGCAAAAAGACCCATTGCAACACAAGAGGGAGCTCTCTAAAAAAGCATTCGTTTCAACCATTTTTCATACAAAATTATGCATGTGATGTTTTGATGAAATAATGATTAATGATTAAAAACGAAAATCATCAACAACTATTTTAAAACCTCTTTTGAAAGTTTTTGAAAAAGTGTAAGCATTTCTTAATTTAAAAAAAAATCATCGAATATATTTGGGCCCCAGATTTATTACGAGCGGATATATTTTATTGATACTTCAGCTGTTTCTGAACCGATTTTGATCAAATAAAGTTTATTCTGCCATTACAATTGTATGCTCTTTTGAATTGAACACTCAGTTTTGTATTATCTCACAAACTGCCCCTTTATTACGCTTCTTCGGACAGGTGGAACCGGGACAGTGAACCCATGCGACCCCAACCCTTGCTTGTCCGGCGGGACCTGTAATGTTGACCAAACGACAAGGGGTTATACATGCACTTGCCCTCCTCTGCACGCTGGCCCGACATGTCACCTTATCGGTGAGTGTCGGTCTTTTTTTTTCTACAACTCTCGTTTAGTCTCTCAATAATTTGTACACATTTAATTTAAGTAAAACTCTATAACGATCATCATGAGCCTGCCTGTAGTTATACGATAGGCCCAATCGAACCATTATAGGTACCATATTGTGTTTGTATCGTGAAAAGTACTTGATTTTAACATCTCACACGGTTATGAAAGCCATACGTTCACCCTAGATTTAACCCGTTTTCTGTTCAAATATTGTTTTCTATTTCTACAAATTGTCTTTGTCATGCTTGTAGGTCAACCCCCTATAGGCCTATGCTAACGGATAAATCAAGTGTTCAAATTCCGGTTCGTTGTAATTCTATTATATTGTCACAAGCTATTTCGTTTTTATATGACAGTTTTCGCTTGCGACTCGAACCCCTGTGCTAATGGAGGAACCTGTGTAGACGTAGACGGTGGAGTCTCGTTCAGATGCACCTGTATAAATGGCTTCTCGGGACTGACATGCCAGGAACAAGAGGGTAAGTCGCATGAAAGTTGATTTATTGTCTTTCGTGAGACTGTAGAGGGCACTGTTCGATATGTGAAACGGCGTTTCGCCATTTTAAACTAGGCTAGCCATTCTGTATTTCGCACACACCGTGCGCAAGTTGTTCGCAAGGTGACACCGCGCATTTGAATTACGAATCCAAACAACCGTTAAATCACAATAAGTAATGTTGTTAATTTTTTAGTTGAAGTGAAGTTGATGCTTTTATATCAGGTTAGTTCTGCACATGGCTGCCATGTTCAATATATTTGTAAATAAGTAGATTTCATTTCGTCTTTAGTATAATTTCGCATTGTGTATATTGTGTTTTTCTATTATAGTTGTATCCTCATTCTCATAATTTGTTATTTATCTTATGCCGTGTAGGAATAAAATTGTTTATTTGTTTATTGTGTTGTATAAGATATATAAATAACATACAAGAAAATATACTTACAATCAGATCTCAACATTTTACATTTTACAAGTAGTGAACAACATTTCGGTTGCCTTCATCGACATGATTCTGTATATTTGTATGCTACAAAGAGTCCAGTTATAATTAAAATTAGTTAAAATCTACTTGTCTACGTTTATCATCGCCATAGTTAATTTTACTTTATAATATAACATTTCCTATGCTTTTCAAATCATCCAGCTATAGCAACGACAGCAAAAATGACCTCTCAGAGTAAGTTTATTTTCAAATTGTTTGTTGATTGCTTTTCTTTCCCTGGTTATCTGTGAAGAAATACTTTCTAAATACAGTTTTAAAGGTTAGGGTAATGGATGGAATAACATAAATTCATATTGACCTTTTAAAATCGATGAGGTAGTCATATTTCGGATCCATAATTATCGATTTTCATTTTCACGTTCCCGCTATTAATGTTATCCCGAGTCAAGTGCTCTTGAACGAGAATTGGTATAATGTCTTAAAACAATGGAAACGTACACAAATGCGAATAATGGGTAAATTATATATTTAGATTAAATTACAAAATGTTCAACAATAATATTTTGCTTTTTAACCTTTTGATGCATTTATCAGGAAATCGTGAAGTGTTTTAGAATTAATTCCCCTCACTCTTAAATTTAATAAGGAATAAATAAAATATTTTGATCGCGATAACATTGCCAGATTATGAAATAGTTTAATTAATATTTTAATTCTTAAATTCCTTTCCTTTACCTTGCTGTTTGTGCTGATATTTTTAAAATAAAATATTAGCATTTTTAAAATAAAATATTAGCATTTTCAGAATAATGGAGCTAATTTATCAGCATGCATGGCAGAAACAAACAAATAAGGGACAAATTCAAACAACTATTTATTTATACATGTAAGCATGTTTGTTCTTTTATTTACATTTTCTCCGATTCTAGCTACATGTGCTGATAACCCGTGTCAATATGGAGGGACATGCTCACCCATATACGTAGGGACTACAGAAACCTACATCTGTTATTGTCCGGGTGGTATCGTCGGTTCGAGCTGTTCGGCTCCCGGTAAGTGTTCAACCTTTATTTTGTGCAATGTACCGTATGTTGTTTAATATATCTTATAACCCTGTAAAGTACAAATATTAAGATTTGAAAATCGTTTTGTAACGATACAGAATATGTGAATGCAATGCTTCTATAAAGGTACTTGAAACAAGAGGGATCGCATCCCATCTACATCACCGTCTGTCTGCATAGTTATTTCTCCATCCTAACCATGTGCATCAGGTTAATCCGTTCACTTCTAGATAGTTCAATCTTAATATAGTTTACACAGTGGTCACCAGGTTCTCGCAGGGCGATGGGTTCATAATATGGGGGAATATTTTGTAATGTGTATGTTATATATTGCTGACGGGATCGGGGTCGGCTAGAGGTGACATTTTCTTCCCCTTTGAAATTGGCTGCACATTACCATCTGGATAGTATAGTCTGCCCTGCAGTGGTAGGTCTTGTGATCTGCTATCCAAGGGCTGAGGTTCGAGTCCCTACCGAAGGACGCGTACATGGAGTATCGAACAGTGATGCCACAGAAATGTATGTATGGGGATGATAATAAGGAAATAGTTCAGCTTCAATCCACCATCATGAGCTCTGTTCAAAGGATGAGTTATTTCGATCATTCACTACGATTAAGAAATGTGACATCACTATTTCGGCAATGTTTCGTACTATTATTTAAAGGTAACCTTGAGTATTGGTAATTTCCAAAGTGCCCCCCCCCCCCCCCAAAAAAAAATTTAATTGTAACGGATTTGGTTGATTTCAATTCCATAGGAAAGATCATCGAAAAAAACATGGGAAATAGTAATAATTCCCATTCAAATGCTCTAATTGTTGTGAAATTTGCTTTCAAAATATTTATAAAAGTGATTGACGTCCGGGTATCACTTTTTAGAGAACGCTAGCGCGAGGCGCGAGCGTTCTAGGTCCTTCTTAATACGGGACTGAAAATTTATATTTGTAAGCACGCTAATTGTGCTTAAAACTATACATATGATACGGTACTTACCACCAATTCACTCTCCATTATGTGATCCAACTATCGGGTGTATTAAAATTATGATTTTTCCCTCCATTCCGCAAAAAATCAGTGATATATGTGCCTCCTCGACTTCTCTCCATGTGTTAGCGCGACTCCGAACAGAATTTTGAACGAAAGATGATCGCGATGGCCGCCGATGCGAAAGGCGAACGGCGCTTGCGATACACATGAATATGCGCGGTAACTATTACCGCGCATTACAGTCCCGTATTAGGAGGACCTAGAACGCTAGCGCTTCTCTCTAGAGTTAATTTGACTCTTGAGTTGTAATGGCTCTTTTTGAATGATAACAGGGGTTTTACTTTGTCGTTTGTAATTGTGTATACTTTTCGAGCATGGTGAAGTTATAACTATTAGTTTGTACCGTAATCGTGCAGGTTTTGGTTACTAAAGTTAAGTTTGACCAATACTCAACGTTACCTTTAACCTTATAGAATTATTTTATATTTTATTGTTAAAATCTTTCCAGCAACCGGTCTCCCTTGTGAGTCTAACCCCTGTGCAAATGGGGGCACTTGTGCCAACACGAACCAAGGGACCGCCTACTTATGTAGCTGCACTGTTTGGTACACGGGCGAATACTGCCATATTCGTAAGTGACATTTTGAGGGTATTTCAGCTTCCTTAAAGAGTTAATGATGTTGGCAATTGTAGTTAGATATTCGATGGTTTTAAAGAGTTATTGGACTGTATTTGTGGAAGAATAATTATACATCAATGAGCCACCGCTGAGTGCAGTTGCCCTGTAAGGTTCACCGGTAAATACTGCCATGTTCGTAAATTACATTTAGTGTCAATTCAAGTTAAAGTCCGTTTATTGAACATTTCCTTTTAAAACATACAAATAGTATATGTTGTACAGATACATTTGGCAAAAATAGTGAAAGCACATTTCGTACGACGATTATATTAACATTATATTTCTGTATTATTGTTCCGATACCAGCCGCCGATCCTTGCCAAAGTAACGCTTGTGAGAACGGCGCGTCATGTGTGCCACGGCCTGATAAGACCTCATACACTTGTTCTTGTGCTCCTGGATTTACTGGAACACTTTGCGATATGGGTATATTATATTTTCTTTCATTAATACAAAAAATAAAATTTAAAATAAATGTTATACAACGGTGTGATATGGCAGATATTCGTTGCCACATTTCCTACATTAAACATCATTATAATTATTGTGATTATAACGATTGTTATCAATATAATTTAATATTGTCATTATTATTAGTATGATCATTATTATCCACGTCATTATGTTGTTGGTTTTGTTGTTATTATTATTAATATTATTGTCATGATCATCATTATTATTATCGTTATCTTCCAGTATACACCGAAGGGATGCAGGTGACGCAGACTCCCGAATCACGTGACAATGCTACCGAGGTGCCACCAATGCAGATGACACCCACAGGAGCCGCGTCCAAACTCAAACTGGACGCACTTTTACTCATTTTCCTGTCGGCAGTGTTATTCTTGACTATCTACTAGACAGTTTGGACGTTAATAAGGGTAGTTCAGTTTTGGTTTAGTCGGCGCTTCAAGAAATAATTTTTTGTGAGGTAATGGAAAAATGAGTGTGCAATTTGAAAAAAAATCACACAAATTTAATGACATAATTAACGTTTATTTGATCAAAAACCGTTCGGCAACGACCGACGTATCCATAAATATATGTACATGATTGGAATAAATGTTGGAATAAAAGCTTTATTCAATAATCTAAGAGAATATCTATAAATCCTTCACATGTATGCAAGTATACCAAAATGGTTTTAAAATTGTTTTCGATGATCTTTCTATTGAATAATAGTTTTTACAAAAAAATCACATCCACATATTTTGATTTTTGTGTTCTCAGCTGCTTTTTGAATGAAAACAGCCCTGTTACTTAGCCTTTATTTGTTTGTCTATCATTCAAGCATGATCAAATTATAGCTGTTAGTTTTTAATGATAACTGTCAAGTTTTAGTTACTAAAATTATGTTTGTCCAAAACTGTACTATCCCTTTAATAGTCAATGGGTTCGAACTCAAGTCTCCCACCAGGAATATTCAGTGGCGTAGCTACGGGGTGGGGGCACAGGTGGGGGGGGGGGGGGGAGGATGTGGCCCTTATAAACTGACACAAAAACAAGGGGATGATTTTTTTTGGGGGGGGTGAAGAAATACATAGGTTTAGTTCCCCAATATTCACAGGCAATAGTTTGTGTGCCCCCCCCCCCCCTCCAATTAGTCTAACCACGCATCGCCACTTGTAATATTGGTGCACTATCTGAAGATACTCAATTAAAACGGGGGTTACGTGTATTAGTGTCCTTCAGCAAGGCATTTTATCCACATTGCTGCTCCCCGCCCAGGTGCAAAATAGGTACTTGACGTAAATGAAAGGTGTGTAAAAAGCATAAGTGCGCTATAAAGTAGTACCTGCTGGAATGCTCCACAAGGAGCGGCGAAAGTACACAATAGTGCGGAAGTATATCAAATGGCCGAGTTATAAAGTGCTATAAAGTAGCACCTGCATAAATGCTCCCCGGGGAGTGGAAAGAGTGCACAATAGAGTGCGGAAGTGTATCAAATGGCCAAGTTGTAAATAATAATAGATGCAGGTCCCTCTGGTAGAACAGAGCAAAAAAGAGAATAATAGCTGTTCTGAACACACATAATTTTCATTATACTCCCTATAATCATAACATAGTGCATACATGTAATATTAGATTGATACTTGATTCTGTCTTTTGACATTATCATCCTGGTTAAATACAATACTTATTAGAAAGATGTGTTATGTGTTTGTGCCGTTAAAACGTAGACATTTTTTTTCATACAAGCTCTGAGCTTATTGGTGGAACATCATAGCGGTATTGTTAGGATATTTACTTGGAAAAGTAAAGTGTTTGAAAGAACAGCATAAATGTGTTAATTTGTGTTGTCTTGAATTGATTGATGGAGAATAATATGTCTTAATCGTTCTTAGATGACGCCTCAGCTGAGTTTTATTCAGAAGGAGCATGAAAATACAACTGTTTCAATTTTACAAGTAAATACACATGATCCACTTGAAAGTAGAAACAGTGCGTCAAAAAGAGACGCCGTTGTTGCAATGCAACTCAAGAATAGAGTTTATCCTACTTTATACATCGTAATATGCCTGTTTATTATATGTAACATTACTCCTACTTCAGATTTCTGCTTTGGAAGAAATATGTGAAAACTCTTTCGGGTATACCGCTATTCACGCGAACACTGGAGGCCGCCATTATTAGGTTTGTGCGGACTCCGGTCAATGATATGCACAAATGCATTTCAATAGCACCAATTCAAACCATTTTCTGAATACTTGTAGATGCTTTCAAATCAGTGAAAAGCTTTTTGTTCGCCCCGTAGCACATACGTCAGAGTTTCCAAAGCATGTCGGGTAATTACAAGAACATGGCCGCTCCCATCATCTTTTGCCGCCGTAAGAATTAGTAAAATGTGAGTATGTTCACGTAAGGATTTCATGGGATCTAGAGGCCAAAATTGCCAAGTTATGTATCAAATCAAATGTCTGTTCACCCTCTTAACGATAATAATAACCGAAAGCCATAGTTTCATTGCCCTTTATTAAATAGAATGCGTGAAAGGGATCGTATATGTACGAAACGTATATCAAACGTACATAACTAGCATGGTGATTAAGGGTGATTGGAATTCGTATTTAGACAAGTACACATATTATAACGGAACTGATAAGGAGAGCGAAAAACATTC
>JBAMJV010012635.1:17500-25698 GCA_037951105.1 Echinarachnius parma
AGAACAAATATTTTTACCATGTTTAATTTTTAGATAGTTGTCGTTTTTGTTTGCCATATGTATTTCATGTATTTGCCTTGTTAGTTGTTATGTATATGTTTTTTTGCTTCGTTTGTTTAAAGTGTATTTTTAAAGTTTGGATGTGGACAACAAAATTAAATAAATCAAATCTAATCAATTACTACTGAAATAAAATAAACAAATCAACCGACTTCATATTGTGAACACCATGCTTGTGTATAATATATTGAATTTAGTTTAGTTCCACTTTGAATTAGTTTGTTTCTTATTGTAAATCAAATTGTAACACAACTTAAGTGTATAATTCAGAGTAGAATTCGGAATGATTTGAATCTAAATTAAATCATTTCATCCCCTGCCCTTCTACTAAATTGGAAAATCTGATGAACAGTACAAGGTTAGATTAATTGAAATGTTATACCCGGGTTACCTCTAAGAAAGCAGAAGGTCTATGAAGACAGAGTATCTCCTAAGTAAGATTATATCAGTTTGATTAATTATTACATAACGGGAAAACGTTTAGAAAATTGAGAATTCAGCAATGCGAAAGGAAAATGAGTAGTACAAATTATGCATGTACATTACATCAGAATCTGCGTTTAGGGTTTATCTTAATAGTTTGTGATAAGAAAATCTGCCCCTTGCCCTCCACCCTTCTCTTTACCATTAGGTAATTCCATGAGAAGTAAGCCTCTAAATTTCGTAAAAATCTGTTGTATTTTTTCAAGAATGTTACATCAGGCTCTGATTCTTCAAAATTCCTGGATCACTCAATCGAAATCAGAGTGATTTGTGATAAGTAATTTTAACCCCCTCCCCCTCCCCTTCTTCGCCATTACGAAATCCGATGAGATATGGGACGCTACATTTCGTCTGGATTGTGCTTGAGGGCTCCGCCATCCTTGAACAGTTCAGCATCAACGTTGGCTCCTGCATACGTGTTGTATTTTCCAGAATTGTCTGTAAAGAGAAACATTAAAGGAATCGTATAGTTCTGGTCGAACTAATTTTTTGTAACGTAAACCTGTAGGCCTGCGATATTATTAACGACTAGTAGTCATAACTCAGCCATGCTCGACTGGTAGAAACACATAATTATAAACGGATACAGTAAGTTAGAGAGCTTTTTTCATTTAAAAAGCAGCCGTTCATACAAGAGAGCACACTGTCACCCGAAATGTTCAATCATTTCCAATTTATAAAATGTGAATGTGTTGTTTTGGTTAAGCTAGTGATTCAATAGAGAGATAATTTAAAAAATAATTTAGAAACCTTCTGGGTATTTTTCGATAATGTGTAGGTACAGTACAAGCATTTCAAATATGTTTGTTTATTATCGAATAAATGTTAGGACCCCAACATTTTTCCCAATCGGATATATTTTATAAATACTTCAACTGTTTCTAAACCGATTTCGAGTCTATTTTGCTTTACAATAACCTGCTCTTCACTGTTAAAACGCTGTGTAAAAAAAACGTTGTGTAAAAATGGTTCTTGAATCTTTTTGTACAACTTTAGGTGTAGCATGATTAGTTGTAGAAAGAAGGGGTTGTGTAAAGCGGCCGTTGAAAGGGTTGTTTAAAAGTGTTAAATCACGTGATAGTTTCGACCGCGAAATCACCGTGCGTGTACGTCGTATGCGATATAGCGCGAATACTTGACCGTACGCGTGTGTGCGTGTGTGTGTGTGTGTGTGTGTGTGTGTGTGTTCTCACGCCGGCATTCTTGTGGGGTACAATTATATACTAGTAGGGTATTTTTTCCTTGTGGGGAGTAAATCATAGACCCCACTAAGGAATAGCCTTAAATCGGCGTATTTAGCTTCAAAGAGCTATGTGACAAAATCTTGTGACTGTTCCCTATGAGTGATACTTGAGGATTTATTTTTTTCTAGACACACCCCTACCCTCCCATGCACTCAGAATGTAGCCTTTTTTCGTTGCAAAGATTTTGTGAAGAAAAAAAACAGTTTGTAGTAGCACTCATTCAGGATGTAGTAGCACAAGTACCCCATAAGTCGGGTGCCCACAAGTATGCCCGGGTATAAGTATATGTGTGTGTGTGTGTGTGTGTGTGTGTGCGTGTGTGCGTGTGTGTGTGTGTGTGTGTGTGTGTGTGTGTGTGTGTGTGTGTGTGTGTGTGTGTGTGTGTGTGAAGGCAGTGTGTTAATCCGCCTTAAACTGGTCTTAGAATCGCGCATTCTGTGTTTAACCGGGTACTTACAGCATTGTATTTTTGGAAACCCAGTCAAGGTTGAGCACAGGAATTTTTGTATTTGCGTTCTGTTTTCACACAAAATTAGGTTGAGGGGATCAAGGGTTTAATATGTATACAATGACCCAACGACTACTCATTGACTCTTAGTCTCTTACGCATTCAAAGTGTTTTAACTTCTTTTGAAGTATACATTAGGTGGCATTTATTTTGATGCCATGGCGACAATACACTGTTTTGATTTAATTTGCTTGGGCCTTTTAAAACTGGGTAGTGATGAATAGTTATTGTTTGTATTTATTGAACCCTTGAATCTCCTCGTGTGGCATATATCGACCTTCGTGCAAAACATAGCATTATAAATCCTTTTATGTTTATTATGTAACAAGGTGATTGGTATTATGACGCTATGATGAAGGTATTTTGTTGATGCGTTCAATCTGGTCTTGGAATCACGCATTTAAATGTATGGGTTTGACGGGTAATTACCTTTTGGATAACCCAGTCAAGTGTGAGTATAGGAATTTTGAAATTTGAACAAAGGTGTTTGTTCTGGGGTGATGGGACAATATTGTAGGGCAGATATGTGTAGTTTCTTTAAGTGTGGACATTTTGCTTTGTATATCCATTGTTTATTTGGTTTTCGGCCAAAGGTGAAGGGGGGAATTTTAGTGCGAGGTTAGGAATGTTGATTTATAGAAAAGTAAGGTAGTGTTTGATCGTTGTGATTATATAGGAACATTTGATAGGGAATGCACGTGCCGTTATGTTTCCATTAGAATGGTGTTGATAATTATAAGGTTTACAAACCTTTATATGGGAATTAATGTTGTAGGTTTTATAAAGGGAAAACACACTTTAAATGTTTTAATTTTTTGGTGTGGAATATATATACATGAATTGTTGATGGGAGAGCCATTTATTATTTGTCCTGTATTACATGGAAATGGTCGATGGGTGTTTTGTGTGTGTCTGTCTCCCTCACACATCATATTATTTGCGTTTATTTCAGGATTATAGTACAAAGTTAGTTGGGTGTCGTGAGGGATGTTTGGGTTTTGGTGTCTGCTCACATTCAGGGAGAGGTTTTTGTTTATTTTTGATTGGTTTTTGCTTTGAGGCAATGTTGATATTATGTAGACGAGCTCACGGGCGAAATAGAATTAGTATTTGGCTTTATATAAAGCTTACTTTAATTAGAGTAGTAATATGTAGGATCTCTTTTATGGAATTATGATGTCAAATTTTTCTTGGATTACTTTAAATGTTAGAGGGTTACGGGATAAGGTTAAAAGAACACAAATTTTGGAATGGTGTAAAAGTAAAGGAAGTGACATTTCTTTTTTACAGGAAACATATAGTACTATAGAAGTAGAAGAAAAGTGGAAAAGGGAATGGGGCGGGCCAATGTTCTTTAGTCACGGGTCAAACCACAGTAGGGGTGTTCTTATTTTATTTTCTCCCCATTTAGATTTTAAACGGGATGCAGTTATAATAGATGAAGAAGGGAGGTACATTTTATTTAAAGGAGAATTACAAGGGGTTAAATTTTTGTTGGGAAATGTGTATTTCCCTACAAGAGATAAAGTACAATTACAGGTTGATTTTTTGAATAAGCTAGATAAAAGCATTTGTGAAGTTTTTGATAAGGATTATTCAGTAATATTAGGGGGAGATTTTAATACTTTAATGGATGGGGGCATGGATTATGAAGGTCCAAACACTGTATTTAAATCTAGGTTTATTGATGTATTGAAAGGATTTTTGAATAAATATGATTTAGAAGATATATGGAGGAAAAGGAATCTTAATGCTCGACAGTTTACTTTTAGACAAAGGTCGCCTTTAGTCCAAAGTCGTTTAGATTATTGGTTTATATCATGTAGTTTAGAAAAATTAGTGAAGAAGTGTGAAATTTTGGTATCGATAGCACCTGATCATTCGGGCATTAGATTGCAATTTCAAAATTTAGTAGATAAGTTTGTTTTTGGAAAATCGTATTGGAAATTTAATAATAGTTTATGTATGGATAACAATTTTGTTGATGGGATGAATGATAAAATACAGGAATTGAAAAATGAATGGTTACCTAGGGTTTTGAATAAATTAGTTTTTTGGGATTTTTTGAAAATGAAAATGCGGGAATACGCTATGAAATACTCACGTGAAAAGGCAAAATTAAGGAAACTTGAAAGAGAGACGTTGGAAATTGAAATTAAGGATTTAGAAAATCAGTTAGTTGCAGGGTCATCTAGGTTTATTAATGATAGTATTAAGTTGAAAAAAGATAAGTTGAATAAATTGTACGATTTTTCTCGACAGGGTATTAGAGTTCGTTCTAGAGCAGCTTGGTTTGAAGAAGGGGAAAATAATACTCAATATTTTGAACAATTGATGAAAGTAAATAAGAGGAAAAGTGTTATAAGAGAATTGTATAAGGAAAGTGGAGAAATTATTAGGGATAAAAATGAAATTTTAAAAGAGATAAAGATATTTTATGAACAATTATATTCTTTGAGGAATTGTAGAGATCAAAATAATGGTTTATTTTTTAATGATATTTTAAAGTTAAGTGAACAGAATAGAGAATTATGTGAAGGTAAAATGACAAAAGATGAATGTTTTAAGGTTTTGAAAGAAATGAAATGGAATAAATCCCCTGGAAATGATGGTTTTTCAGTGGAATTTTATTATACATTTTGGCCAATATTAGGGGATTTGTTGGTAGAAGTATTGAATGAAACATATGTAAGGGGAGAATTAACGGTATCTCAAAAACAAGGGACACTTACATTGATAGAGAAAGAGGGAAAAGATGCGATGCATATTAAAAATTATAGACCCATTACGTTGTTAAATGTAGATTACAAAATATTATCGAAGGTTTTAGCAACTAGGATGAAAAAGGTTTTAACTGAAATAATTCATTATGATCAGGTGGGATATATAAAAGATAGGAATATTGGGGAAGCGGTTCGATTAATAGAGGATATATTATTTTATTCTAAGCACTCCTTGGAGCAAGGACAGGGTTTTTTGATTGCGGTAGATTTTGAAAAAGCTTTTGATTCTGTGTCTCATCAATATTTATTGAAAGTGTTAAAATTGTTTGGTTTTGGTGATTCGTTTTGTTCTTGGGTGAAGATATTATATAATGGTATAGGCAGTTGTATTATGAATGGGGGGTATTCCACTGGTTATTTTAATATAGAAAGGGGGGTCAGACAAGGTGATCCATTGTCGCCCTATTTGTTTTTGGTTGCAATAGAATTATTGGCACATGAAATAAGGAGGGACAAAATAATTAAAGGGATATATTTTGGGGAACATGAAATAAGACAAGTATTGTATGCAGATGATATGACAATTTTTTTGAAAGACATAGACTCAATAAGAAGGTTGCAATATATATTTGAAGAATTTGAAAAAGTTAGTGGTTTAAAGGTGAATAAGGAAAAGACACATTTTATGTATATGGGTGAGGAAACGGGAAAACCAGATTGGCCTTTATTTGGAGAATTTGTTAGGGTAGTAAAAATTTTAGGTGTTAATTTTTCAGTCGATTTTAGATTAAAAGATGATTTAAATTACAAAGAAATATTAAGTAAAATAAAAAAACTTTTAGGTTGGTGGAAACAGCGGGATTTGACTATCATGGGTAAAATACATTTATTGAAAACGTATGCATTAACAAAATTAAATTATGTTTCATCCCTCCTTGTTGTCCCTTTATGGGTTTATATAGAAGTGGAGAAAATATCATTTGAATTTATATGGGGAGGGAAAGATCGTATAAAAAGAAAAATTATGTATCAGAATTATAATTATGGTGGAGTTAAAATGATTGATTTTGAAATATTTGTTAGAACGCAGCGTATAATGTGGGTAAAACGACTTTTATATGGCGAAAGAAATTTGGGATGGAAGTTATTTTTTGATTATAGCTTAAGCTCAGTTGGAGGAAGGCTAATTTTTTTATGTGATTATGAAATGAAAAAGATGAAGTTTATGTTAAAGATTCCACCTTATTATTTGGAAATGTTGAAAGCTTGGCAAGAGATTAATAGTTTAAGGCATTTTAATGGTTGCATGAATCCAATTATTTTTAATAATAGGAACATATATATAAAGAATAAGACTGTATTTGATAAAGAGTTATTAGAACGAGGGATCGTTATGTTGAATCACATTATTGATAATGGACATGTTAAACCCGTTGCATATTTTTTGAATCATGGTATGACAGGTGAGAATTTGCTTACAATAATTGATATATTTCATGCGATTCCGAGAGATTGGACAAATGATTTAGGTTTGATACAATTTTGTGAGGTAGACTTAATTAATTATAATATAAATTTATATATTTTGGAAAAAACATTAAGCTTCAAGGATGTACCATCAAGAAAAATATATGATTATTTTATTCGAGAATTGCAAAAGTCATATGATTTACAAATAAGGGATGGACAAAATAGTTATAATTATACAGATAAAGAATTAAGTGAATGTTTCTTTAGACCACGAATAACATTAATGATAGGGAGGCAGAGAGAGTTTCAATTTAAGTTACTGCATGGGGCAATTTATACTAAAGAACATTTATTTAGATTTGGATTTGTTGAAGATAATTTATGTTCGTATTGTAAACAGGAAAGGGAAACATATTCACATATATTTTTGTTTTGTTTAAATGTAAAATTGATATGGCAAGCTTTGATACAACGTTATAAGTTAGATGAATTGAAGGACTTAAATTGGGTAGATATATTTGTTGGACTGTCGGGTAATTCAAATAGAATAAAAATGTGTAACACTATAATTTTTATGGTAAAATATATTTTATTTGTATTTAGAAAAGAGGGTGTACTACCAACCATTGATAAAATACAGAAACTCTTATTAGATTATAAGGTTCAAGAAGAGAAAATAGCAATTAAAATGGGGAAATTAGGGCTACACTTACAAAAATGGGAAACAGTTAAAGTATAATAAGATTTCATTTGTAAGGCAGATTAGAATAAAATGTTTATATACGATATTTCTCCCGTGAGCTCGTCACATTCAAAAGTATCGATAATTAGTTATTTGTAAAAAATTATTTCTAAAGGAATCTGAGCAGATTACCGACCACGTGTGAGCGAATGAGTATGCAGGGGTGGGGTGGGGGTGGGGTGGGGGGGGGGGGGTAGGGGGTAGAGGGTGTTTGTTTTGTTTTGTTTTGTTGTTGTTTTTTTTTCTTCTTTTTATCATAGCTTAAAAAACCTCCAATTATTATTATTCGTTTGTAGTTTATAATTATGTGATGTAAGATTTGTAATTGTTTATGTATGTAAGGTAATTATTTATACTTTCTTTCATTAGAATTGTAATTTGTTTTATTCTCTGTTGAAGATGTTCACATTGGACATATTTTGTTTATGTATATTCAATTGTAAATGTTTTAATTTGGAGGAATAAAAATCATTTAAAAAAAAAAAAAACATGAAGACAAATAAATGATAAAATGTTTAAAAATGTACAAAACAAAAAAAAAGTGTGTGTGTGTGTGTGAGTGTGTGTGTGAGTGTGTGCGTGTGGGGGGTGTAGATGCTGTAAAATATTAAACAACATTTAACGCAACCGGTTGTTTAATAACTATTAAACAAGAGTTGTAAAGATCTTTTACAACCGTTGTGAATTTTCTTCAACAACAGGATTGTTGAAATTTATTTTAAACAACGATTGTTGAACAAATTTAAACAACAGTTGTGTAAACTTTAAACAACTGGGGTTGTTGAATGTTTTCAACAACGGTTGGATTGTTAATATGTTAAGGCCCAGTCCCATACTGACGATTTTCACGGCGACTCGAAACGATTTACTAGAACAAATCGACTCGATTTAGCCACGATTTAACAACTAATTGGGAATAATTGTTCGGCGACTCAAGACGAATATTCGTTCTTCGTCGTTGTTCGACG
>JBAMJV010012636.1:0-23767 GCA_037951105.1 Echinarachnius parma
AAGTGCTCAACTATAGCATGACCGGACGATTACCCCCATAGGGCAATTACCAACCAGACAACTACCACCCGGACAATTAACACCCGGACAATTACCCTCAAGACAATTACCCCCACTACAATTACCCCCAGACAATTTAGCCCCCCCCCCCCCCCCCCCCCCCCCCGGACGATTACCCCCAATACAATTACATCCATAGCAATAACCCCCGGGATGATTACCCCATTACAATCACACCCGGACACTTAAACCCTGGACAATTACCCCCGGACAACTCCCCCGGAGAACTACCCTCAGGACAATTACCCCCGGGCCTCCTGACAAGCCCTCTCCCCAGAGCTTCTCCGCCCCCGTGTAATTGCCATTCGTGATAACGGCCTGATCTTATGTGAAATTACTTTTTTGGAATGTGTGTGTGTATGTGTGTGTGTGTGTGTGTTTGTGTGTGTGCGTGTGCGTGTGTGTGTGCGCGTGTTGTGTGTGTGCGTGTGTGTGTGTATGTGTGTGCATGTGTGCGTGTGTGCGTGTGTGCGTGTGTGTGCGTGTATGCGTGTGTGTGCGTGTATGCGTGTGTGTCAACAACTAACTAGGATTAGCTTGCTAAGCCTTGGGTTCCCACTAAACTTTTCCTAGTTGGCTGCTAAAAGGATCATGTGTTGAATTCGTAGCCACGTCAACCAAAATGGATTTATCATTACACCAAGCTATATAGCGGGGAATGTGAGTTAGCTCAGTTGGGAGCGCGTCTGCCTTAAGCCCCCCGCACACAGAGCCGTCTCGACCCGATCCGACTGAATTTCAATCGGCTCAGCTCAGTGTACATTGACTCAGGATTCCTGTTTTGCCAGTCAAGAGCCAGTCAAAGATCATTCCAGGCCGATTCAACATGTTGAATTGGCTCAGACTGAACGAAACCGCCTCTAGCCTGACTCTAAACCAGTCGGATCGGATCGAGTAACCGCCTCTAGCCTGACTGAAAACCAGTCGGATCGGATCGAGTAACCGCCTCTAGCCTGACTGAAAACCAGTCGGATCGGATCGAGTCGGCTCTGTGTGCGGAGGGCTTTAGACACGAGAGATCCCCGGTTCGATCCCGACCATCGGACAATTCGTGTTTTACATCACACAACAAATTCGTGCTAACTCTCGTTGCGTGTTATCGGCCTCCCCCGTGTTTCCTATGCAGGTAAGGATTCACGGAAAACGCTCTGTCCTTCGGATAGGACGATAAATGGAGGTCCCGTACATAAGACAGTGTCACCTCATATATGCAAAGTACCTAGTCTACTTCTCGAAAAGAGTAGGGTGTTAACCCGGTTGACTAGTATGAAATCCTGCACATCACAACCAAATTAATATAATAATCAGTGCACGGGTGGGAGGACATCAGGTGCTCCCCCTACTTACAACACGTCTTGCCAGCGCGTCAGTATATGGCAAAAGTCCCTCATGTTATAAGGAGTGCTTTGTCCGAATATGGATGAACTAGCCTTATATTATCATATAATCATATAGCGGGGTTTTATGAATATGGGCCCAGGCCGTTATCATACAATCACATACAAATCATCCGAATGGTACTTATACGGGGGTGGGGGAGGGGATGTCATGGGGTAATGGTATTGGCCCTGGTGGGGGTTATTGTTTAGTGGTAATCTACCGGAGGGTTATTGTCTGGGGGGTAATCGTCCGGTGGTAATTGACTTGGGGCTAATTGCCTGGGGGTAGTCGTCCGGGGGGGGGGGGGGGGGGGTAATTGTCCTGGGTGGTAATTGTCCTAGGGGGTATTTGTCCTGGTGTAGTTATCGGGGGGGGGGGGGGTATTTGTCCCAGGGGGTAGGTGGGGGGGGGGGTAAATTGTCCGGGATAGTAGTCATAAAACCCTTTTAATCTCATAGCTACACAGAATAGTTGTATACCTCCATCAGTTGGATTTGAAGAACTGAAACTAGTGATTGTGGTGTATGCAGGATTTGTAGACGGACCATTTTCTTCAAGGGGAGCATGCAGAAAATCGTCGCAGTGTTCAAGTTCGAGCATGAATTCATCGTCGGTTGAACAACAATTCAT
The DNA here is from genome assembly GCA_037951105.1 of Echinarachnius parma. Taxonomy (NCBI): domain Eukaryota; kingdom Metazoa; phylum Echinodermata; class Echinoidea; order Clypeasteroida; family Echinarachniidae; genus Echinarachnius; species Echinarachnius parma. The sequence continues at coordinate 2,071 of JBAMJV010012636.1, forward strand.
CGCTTGTTTGGGATCTATCCAGAAAACAGCATGTATCTGGTCCCCAACAAGCGTTGGATGCTGAATATAGAGCGACGGCTTGGAGTTTTGAAAACAGACTAGATTTCCACTACTGTTACTACTCAGGGTAGCATTGCACTTGACATTCAACCAGTCATTGACAGGGACGTTGGGTTTCTGAACTGCACACATGGCCTTTCCAGGTGGATATGATACGGCGACTTCGGTGATATATATCTTGAAGCTATAACGCTCACCACTGTGTTCTGTTAGAGTTATCACATATTCACCTTCATCTATGTTTTCAAGGTTGGCAATGCTAAAGAGAATGGTCAGGTTGCTTCGATCTAAAGAAAGTTTGACGTCAACGCGGCCGTCCTGCCCTGGTTTCAGGCCACGCGGATCGATCTTGTTTTGATAGAAGAACGGTTGCGGCATGCCATCTATAGTAGCTGTGCAGGCGATGTCGGCATCTTGCAAAGACAGTTTATGGATGAATGTCCGAGTGACGTTCGTTCCTTTGGAGAATGTGGTGGATGAAGCCCCAGCGATAAGGCTTATAACGAGGAACGTGAACAACGCCACCGGTGAACGAAGTAGATGTCCAGGGCCCATATTCCACCTGTAACGGTTGTGAGCAGAGAGATAATTAAAATGTAAATGGACATGAGATTCCTAGCTAACAGTTATAAATACGTAGGAATATGCATACGGAACGGAGAGGGGGGGGGGGGGGGAAGGGGTAATCGCCTGCACTTCTTTGACTCCCTCAGCTAGGGCGCTTACCCTCAAATAATAGCTAACAACAATGGATCTGGGGTGTCTGGGGAAAGGGATTTCGCTGAAGCCTAGTGCCCACTATGCGATCTGCGCTTGCGATCTAGCCCGAGTTGCTAGCGATCTCGGTTCGGCGTGAATCGCACTAGATCGCCGTGAGTCAGCCTGATCTCATTGCGTACGCGATCTTTTCGGTGCCCACTATGCGATCTCACGGCGACTTCCCCTGAGAAATGCCTTGTCCCTATTTCCATGCATGCGTGCATGGTTGATGATTATAGCCAGGTATTGTTTGCTCTTGCTTGTCTAGACATCATAATCCGCTTTGCGAGTTTTTTTTTATAAACCCAGTGCCCACTTTGCGATCTGCGCCTAGCGATCTAGAGCGATCTTGCCCGAATAGGACCGATCCCCCGAGATCTGTGGTTAAGTAGCAAGGTGGACAACAATGGCAGCACCAGATCGCTGTAACTCGCGTCCGCAAGGGTGGTGTCGGTTGCGGTCGCCAGGTTTTGGACATGGTCAACAATTTCGTTCTCGATCGCATGTCGGGCGGGATCGCACAAATGGCAAGCCGTTTGAACAATAATTAAATTCTTGATATCAGGAAATAAATTAATGATATCCAGAGTTCGATTTCTTGATATCAAGAATTCGATTTCTTGATGCCAGGAGTTGAATTTTTGAAATCAAGAATTACCATTGGTTAACAACAGAAAATGATTTCTTTATATCAAGAATTCGATGTTCAGTTATGCGAAACTGCTTTACAAAGGCGCCCTGCGAGAATCAAGAATTCTTTTCTTGATATCAAGAAATGAATTCTTGATATCAATAAATGATTTTTGTTGTTAAGCAATGGTTATTCTTGATATCAAGCAAAGGAAATAAATGCTAAAACGGCTAGCCATGACTGGTCATGCTCGCACATTCAACAAATTCCAACAAATTTAACAACTTCCAAATCAAACAAGCGTGAAACCATGGCTATTGTATTCCTCGACAATGCGTCAAAATGGGGCCAAGGCATGACCCCGAAGAAGTCACACTGAAAAGATCGCGTGCACAATGGAATCGGGCTGACTCACTGCGAACTGATGTGATTCCAAGGTCGCTAACCCAATGCCCACTACGCGATCTTGCCCGAATAGGAGCGATCCCCTGAGATCTATGTTAAGTTGCAAAGTGGGCAGCAATGGCCGCACCAGATCGCCGCGAATGCGATCGGGACCGATCTGGTCGCCAGATTTTTGAACATGTCAAAACCCCGGCGACCGCAACCGACACCACCCTTGCGGACGCGAGTTACAGCGATCTGGTGCCGCCATTGGTGCCCACTTGGCGACTAAACCAAAGATTTCAGGGGATCGCTCCTATTCGGGCAAGATTGCTCTAGATCGCTAGGCCCAGATCGCAAAGTGGGCACTAGGCTTAACATTGACCGTCTGCTCAAGCTTCTTTGTACACGTAATGGCCCAGCATATTTACTCTTACTCATGTATAAGTATTTTGTTCTATATTATGTATTGTTTGCATACCTTGAGTTCTTTATTATTACCCATATTTGTTGTAACCGATTTGTTTATTGATTGCAGAAAATAAAGTCTTTGAAATGAAAATTAAATTAATTTATCATAATTGGAACATGTTGACATGTGCAAAAACTGGAAAATGGTTGATAGAATGCTATTTTGTGAAATGATATGTCAACTGAGTCAAGTGTGAAATGACATGGTAAAGGGATGTCATAGGACCTACAAATGAGCGAAAATGCAAAGTGATATGCGATTACTCATTGCTCTGACTTTATACACAGTTCTAATTATCCAGTAGATAAACTTCTGTTGCTCATAAAGTTGGAATAATTTGTTCTTAGATCCAACATCATTCTTTTCCTGTTTTTTGCCTCTAATGAATAAATTTAGACTAAATATAATGAGTATGTCCAAACTACCAATGTACAATTAAAGGTTGCGTAGATTTGCCTTAATTTGTATCCCCCAGCAGTATGCTGCTGGGGAATACAAATTACAAATTACATTACATCACCGCCGCTGACGCGTCATATTCTTGTGTACGCTCTAACTGCCACATTTCAAGACGGATTTCTTTCAAATTTTGTATGGAGGTGTATCTTGATATAATCTACACACTACATGCCTAGATCTTGGAGCTTCTCGCCACGTAATCGACGAACTTTTTGTCTTCCATCTGTTGGGTCAAGGATGTTATGGGTCGTACCCATTAAGATTACACATCATAAGAGTCCACGCGGCGATCTCAATAATCATAAGAAGGGTCAAGTGTAAATTTTGACATTGAATGGCCGAACATTTTGTAATATCACCTCTAGAAAGTAATTCAAGGATAACTTATAACCTAAATATAAGATGGTCGTTTCATAATTTGCATATTCATGTATAAGTTGTATAGGTTTTCTCGGTAAATTTCGAAAACCTTTCATTCGTATTGATAAGAGGTCCATTCAAATCGGCGGAAATCAGCTGAAGGCTTAAAACTGTCTTTCGAAATCGCAATTGTGCCACATTTTGAATAGGGTGATTTGTTATGGCATTTGCCGTGCACTAAGATTAAAGGACCTACAGCGTCTAGATGGCCTAATTTTCACAATTCGGCTCTCTATATGTAATTTTTCCTGAAGAAAACATATTTAGCAGTCATTTCTCATGAAATCAATCAATTTTGGGGTAATCAGTAAATATCCAATTGTCCTGGGAACGCCCCTTTTAAATCGCCAACATGTGACGTCATCTAAAGAACGGACTAATGAACTAAATTCTGTAAATGACGCGTCATGACGTAAGCCAATGAATTGTCAATCACATGTCGATCACGCTGCCGATTCCGGACCCTAAATGTGGGTGGGGCGTAAACTGGCTGCTAAGTGAGATTTGGCATCAGAAAACTAGTCTTTAATCACTATTGTGTTTATTTTCATGGATTTTGTTTCGGCAGACATATGTTTCAAGTCATCAACTATGGAATTAGTGTCAAAGTACGTTGTATTCTTTAGGTCCTTTAAAGAAGACATGTATGATGTTACACAAATGACATAACAGGTCGGGTAGAATTATTTTTTTATTTAAATTATCTGAGCATGTACAATTTAGAGACATTCATGATATTTCAAATTTGGAAGCTTTAGAAAAGAGACAAATTAGGCACAGTTATTTGATGTATACAATATTTCATGATCTGGCACCTGTATTATTTGAAAGAGAAGTTTATGTTTAAGACTACAAACTATGCCCTTTTTTTGTTACCGAAACCGAAAACACATCATTGAAAGCGAACATGTGTGTATCGCGGAAGTAAAATGTATACTGGATTATCTATGCATACTCGACAATCAAGAAGTTTGGCTATATTCAATAAGGAAATACAAAGTTTATTTTGTAATGTTATGAAAATTAAATATGTTTTTATATATTATTTATGATTGCTATTTTAATTCAAAGCTCATACCCCTTGATTTGTTATAACAACTTATAATCTTCTGATTGTATTTGAATAATGATTCATTATGAACATCACCAAATAATCGCTGCCCACTCATTATGTTGGAAGTTAATCATTTTCTTGCGTTAACTCTTTAAACAATAATTTGGATATGCTTGTATGTAAATTATGTGTAAGTATTAGGCAATATTAGGTAATAATAGGTCGAACACTCAGGTTCTATCTAATATAAAGTAGATTATTATTCACACTCTTGATCAATCAGTTTAATAAGTTTCATATAATTGTTACATATATAATTTTTACTAGTAACATTATGGATTACTTTTAATAATCTGTTATTCGTTGTAAAACAAAAATGCTTTGTTGATTTGAAGTACGCAATGCGTACATACAAAATAATATAGTAATAGTTTGCGTGATATTTTTCATATTAAAGTCTTTAAATTCTGGGTTAAATGAATTATAATGTAACTAATTAATATGTTAATATTGTTTAAATCGTGATTCATAATAAAGATTAATTATAAAATATTGTATAGAGTATACTATTTGTACTGGTTTAATTTGTATGGTGAATAAGTCCCAACAATGATTTGAGATTAATATCTCTTTAATTTAGGAATTGCGTTAATACTTTTAAGCCGATGTGTTAAGCATGTCCCGGTGTTATCGTCTGTTGGCAATTATGAATATGTATTTTCTTTATATAAACGTTTATTTTATTCCCCAGACATATTTTGCGCTTATAACTTTTGTCACGTTTTATTTTGTATATAGTTTATGATCATTGCGAACATATTTAACAAGTTAGAAGCCAAAATTAATTGAATATTTTGATTGTGAACATGAAATATAAAAACCAGTAATAAACTAAAGGGACTTAGTAACATTGACAAAATCCTCAAAACTTACTTGGATAGTGGTTCAACCATACATGTAATGTTCATAATAAGAATAAAAGCACGGGACAGGTTTTGGTTTTTCAAATTTCCATTTCGTTCAAAAGATATTTACGATTGAAGTGTTATGATGTTAAACTGTCTACGGGATAATTTAAGCCGTGTACAAAGTAAGTGCAATGAGTTAATGAATATCGCTTTGCATTTTTGCAAATTTCTCGGCCAAAAAACATCCAATTACCGTGAAATTTTCACACATTACTTTGTGGACATATTAGATCACACCAATACACATTTTATCAATCATCCATCACTTGCACTTGCACGTGCCAACAAAGCTACTAGATCCATTTAAGTGTGCAAAAATGCTAGACGAATTAAAATGTCACAGCGATTGTTTATTTTTGGAGCTCTATACAAATACATATTTTTTACTAATAGATATGTTCAAGTCCTGACCTTCTCGGACTATAGACCGGCAGCCCAGAGGTCTTTTGTGCATCGAAAAGCGTACTGATTGTTGAACATATGAACAGGAGAATGTAACAAATCCCAAAATATGAGTCTCCTGGGGTGTACCCGTGGATAAAGGGGTCCTTTGTGCCTCCAAAGTTTGGCCCCTGGGGATTACCCGATGCTTCTATTTTTTGCGAATGTACCGTGTTCAACATCGCTGAATGCAGGGAGAGCGAAACAGATTACAAAGTGATCGCTGATGCGTATCTGGCAATTTTGGAAAATTGTACGTCACTTACACCAGAAAATACTATCTTATATATACTATAGCATTGCTCGATCGAAATGTACTTTTGACCCTCGATAAATATGTAAATTAGCTTACCATTATAAAGGGAAATCCAATAATAATAATTCGAAAATAAAAGATGTTATTTGTTTCCAAACTTGAGTTATATCTACTGCGAACAAACATTGATGTGGCTGCAGAAGTAGACTAGTTCCTTTGTCATATAAACTTAACCACCCGTTAAAGGAATCTGTTGACATGTGCAAAAAGTGATGAATGGTTAATAAAATGTATATTTGTATTATGTCCACTGGGTATTGTGTGAAGATTTCAAGTTAAGTGGACGTTATATGGCCGATTAAAGAGTACAAATGCAAAATGATATTCACTAACTCATCGCACTGACTTTTTACAAGGTTACGACTAACATCTGAATACTTCAATCGTAAATATTTTGTCACGAAAGGGGAATTCAAAAAACCGAAAACTGTCCCATGCTTTAATTGTTAATACGAATACAACAAGGTATGAGGAAACCACTATAATGTCAATTGGATTTTGGAAGGATTTGGACAATGTTACTAGATCCCTTTAAAGGGATAGCTGAGTTTTGGTCAAACTTAAAAAATTGTATTAACCAAAACCTGCACCAGTACAGTAAAAACTAATATTTATAACTCTACCATGGTTGAAAGGTATAGAAAAATACAAACGACTAAGTAAAAACCTTGTTATCATTCAAAAATAGCCGTTACAACTCAAAAGGGCGGTTTATAAAAAATCATTGGTTTCAACCATTTTTCATACAAAATTGTGCATGTCATGTTTTTGTTAAAATAATGATTAGATAAAGATATCATCAACAACTATTTAAAAACCTCTTTTGAGTTTTGTTGAAAGGACGTGTATAAGCTGAATATTTCACACTCGACCCATTTCCATATTCCGGTTCGCTGCACATTACGATTAATAGGCCATCGTAAAGAAGAGATAATTTTCATTAAAATGGTACCAAATTCAATGATTTTGATAAATGGAAAGGTTGAAAATATTCAATAGAAGGTTAACTTTCATAAAACTGGTCAACACAGCCATGCACTTGTAAATTAAATGCATTGAGCCATTTTGCGAGATTTCACTTCCTGCCTCCCCCATTCTCTGGGCTACTGCAATCGCCCCAATTGCATAATCACTACACATAATGCACCGTTTGAAAGGTATATAATGAGGCTTTATTGCGACACCAATTTCGAGTATGCTAGTTAACAGATACGAGAGATATGATCGATCAAACTTGAGTTTCCGAACTTTTTTTGAGGGGTTTATTTCACACCACCCTGGCTGAAACATTAATAAATAATGAGTTATAAAAATCATAATAATGATTCTACTAATGATATTAATTATAATGATAAGTTTAATTCACCCAGGATATATAGCCACTTCAGTGACGAACACCGCTCTGACTTCGAGCGGGCCCTGCATAACATAATTGGTACTATATTACCCTTCTCCGTTCTATGTATGCCGACCGTCTGGCTAGGAAGCAGTATAGGTACCAATTTTTATAACGGTCTTTTGTATGACCACGTCGGGGTACTAACGCACATTACAGGTATAACATAACTAAATAATCTATGAATACAGTAGTCAGCCCAAAATAACTCTTATCAGAGATATTAAAACCAGAAAGTAGTATTGGAACAAATATATAAAGGAGGGTTTACATGTTAAAATCTGAACCATAACATTGTTAAATGCTGAAATATGAGGAAAATTCTGTACGATTTGCTTGGTTTGGGCCGGAGTTTTAAAGCTTGTTTCCTCTTATTCGCCGGCTATATTTCTAGAATACAGATGAATTTAGTCTGTCGTAGGTGTATGTCATTTCAACATATAAATGGTCAAATATTCAATTTCAAAGGAATTTCTGCCAAACGTTTTACATTAACAGATTAGTAATGATATATTTGTTCAAATGGTTGGTGATAAAAGCGTACATTTTGTTTGTGTGTGTGTGATAATAATGCTATTCGGCTTTAACATTATATGGTCTTCGGCTGCCTTACTAGCAGGAGTAGACAAAGAGTACATTTTATATTTAAACATAAAACAAAGTAACTTACATTATGTTCATTATGTCGATACTGCTGTCATTTCAGTCACTCGCCCAAACGTGTGTCAATCCGTATGCCTTTCCACGTCTGCTTTGAAGTTTACTTTTAGCACCGATTAATTATTTACATTTAATATTACAAAGTAAATATGCTACTGCAGCTGCTTCTTTCGCTTCAAGATGAAAATGGTGATAGCCTTAAAGCCTATAGCCTATAAGGTGTGACAGCTACAACAACGTTTTGATTTACAATGAACTATACTGCATTTCAGCTATGAGGGACAGTAATAAATAAACCGGATCTACCTTGTACACTAATATTCATCCGCATAATATAATGTCAAATGTCGGAATAGTTTAGCTTCCTCTCAAACTGTATTATTGTATCGAGTCAGTAGGTGCTTCGGTTTTCTAGTCTGTTCCATTGGTGTAGGAGCTAGGCGGGGTTGGGTGCCAGGGCTGCATCTGCCCCTTTGAGTTTTGAAAACGGCCATATTTGGGAAAAACGCACCTGACATTCGGGCAAATCATGTTATATTCGGGCAAATCCATGTCGTTTTCGGCCAAAATAGTGTCATATTCGGGCAAAACATGTTACATTCGGGCAGTGACATGTTTTCGGGCAAAATTTTTGCAAAATTGTTGGTGTAATTTTGGACTAGTTGAAAAGCGTATTTTTGGGAATCAAGTTTTGGGCGAGGACACCTTTTTCTTCATCTGTTATTTTGCTGCTCAGGTAAAAATGCGAACATTTGGGCATAAGCCCTTAGCCCAGCACGGTTTTGACTATTTTACATACAAACTTGAGCATGTGATGTTTTTTTTTTTTAAATAATGATTAAATACAGATATCATCAACAACTATTGGAAAAACTATGTCGATTTTTTTCAAAGAAGTCTATGAGCATTTTTGTGTGTCTTTTTCGTAAAGTTCAAGATGTCCCCCACCAGGTTTGACTTATAAAGGAAATATTTTGAAATCAAATTTTACAACTATGAGAGCATTCGAAAGGAATGATTCTCATTTCACGTGTTTTATACAATGAACTTTCAAATGAAATAATAACCATCCAATTTAGTGTCAAGGGGCATTACGGAAGTACCAATATTCAAGATTACCTTTAAGACTACTGACTATGCCCTTAGAAGCACTCATGTATTGTTTCCGAAACCGAAACACCATATATAGACATAAACGCGGAAGTAAAATGTATAATGGATTATCTATTCATACTCGACAATCAAGAAGTTTGGCTATATTTAATAAGGAAATACAAAGTTTAATTTGAAATGAAAGTTATTTAAAAAAATCTAAAGCTGATACCCACATTTTGTCTAACAACTTCTTCTAATTGTATTTAATAACTATTCATTATGAACATCACAAATTAATCTATGCCCACTCATACTGTGAAAGTGCATTATTTTCTTGCGTTAGCTCTTTAAAAAATAATTTTGATATGCTTGTACGTAGATTATGTATAAGTAATTGGTAATATTAATTTGTATGCATTTATAACTTAATTTTCTTTTCTAACAAATTTAATGTGAATTCCGAAACTATAAATGATGTTTGACCATCAGTTATCCTATATGAGTATGAATATACATCGTTATATACTATAAACCTTTACTGGGGGGGGGGGGGGGGGGGGAAGGGGCTGGTGAGGCATATTGCCCGTATCACTTGGCTGCCCGAAAACGCTTCTATATATTTTCACCGAATAAGGCATGATTTTATTTTACTTAAAGGGACTTAGTAACATTGTCCAAATCCTCAAAATAATTTTTTTATTCTAGCGGTTCCCTCATACCTTGTTGTATTCGTATTAACAATAAAATCATGGGACAGGTTTCGGTTTTTCAAATATCCCTTTCGTTACAAAGATATGTACGATCGAAGTATTCAGATAAGAAAAACTCCCCCTGAGTTTTTCTTATCATGTACAAAGTGAGTGCAGTGAGTTAGTGAATATCACTTTGCATTTTCGCTCATTACTTGGCCATGCAATGTCCATTTGACTTGAAATTTTCACACAATACCCTGTGGACAAATGAGATAGCAACAAGAGGCATATTGCCCGTATCACTTGGCTGCCCGAAAACGCTTCTATATATTTTCACCGAATAAGGCATGATTTTATTTTACTTAAAGGGACTTAGTAACATTGTCCAAATCCTCAAAATAAAATTTTTATTCTAGTGGTTCCCTCATACCTTGTTGTATTCGTTGTATTCGTATTAACAATAAAATCATGGGACAGGTTTCGGTTTTTCAAATATCCCTTTCGTTACAAAGATATGTACGATCGAAGTATTCAGATAAGAAAAACTCCCCCTAAGTTTTTCTTGTCATGTACAAAGTGAGTGCAGTGAGTTAGTGAATATCACTTTGCATTTTCGCTCATTACTTGGCCATGCAATGTCCATTTGACTTGAAATTTTCACACAATACCCTGTGGACAAATGAGATAGCAACAATATACATTGCATCAACCATTCACTATTTTTTACACATGTCAACAAAGTTACTAGATCCCTTTAATTTATTGATTGACGAGCTTGCGTCCCCAACTAATCACAGTGATTGCTTTCGGAATCACAATGAAACAAAACCAAGATGTGATGAATTCAAGTCACTTGGCTTGAGAAAGTCTCCAGTTGGGGACGAAAGCTCGCCAGTCAATAAATTAAGATTAGTTGAAGTTGTAAATTTTGTATATGAATCTCCCTAACCAATGAAAGTTTTTAGTATCATACAACTGAGTTATTTAAGTAAAACCAGTATATAAGTGTAACATTAAATTATCGGTCATAGATATTCATAACATATTTATTGCACTTCTACATTTCTCTAACCAAAATTTAGTGAGGAACTAGATTAAATGGCAATGGAAGTTTAACGAACTACCTGTATGAACAAATGATCGCTTCATTTATTCAGTACGAGGATATGGTAAGGTGAGGGGGGCTCTCAAAGTGTATCGAGTTACATAATGGGCGGTACGCCGTTCTAGGTTTAGATAATTCCATTATACTGGAGTCATTATCATGTACTGCTTTATACATAATCAGACAGTAAAACTAGTTTATTCTCTGTTCCACTGTATGCCAATTCAGTGTAGCTAACAAAAAAACACTTAGATGCAAAACGGTCTACATTTAAAACAAGTCTTGCATATTTATTCTGTAATTTGTGTAACTTTGATAAATTTGACTTTGAGCAGCTTCCCCATGCAGTGCAGCAATAATCTACACTGTGACATTACATTATCCACAATGCTTGAAAGGAATACACAATTACAAATGACTAAGTAAAAAGCCTGTTATCCTTAAAAAAAGCCGTTAAAGCTCAAGAGGGCACTCTCTAAAAACACATTGGTTTTAACCATATAAAATAAAATACTGTGCATGTGATGTTTTATTTAGAGATAATCAACAACTATTTAAAAACCTCTTTTGTAAAGTATTGAAAAGAAGCATTTAAAACAAAATTCTAACGGCTTGTTCAAAATTATCGAATAACTGTGGGTCCCCACAATTATTACAAATGGTTATGTTTATGGATATTTCAATTATTTCAGAACCGATTTTGATCAAATAAAGTTTATTATGTCATTATAATTGTATGCTCTTTAAAATTTGACACTCAGTTTTTCATTTTCTCTTAAATTGTGTAGCGCCCTCTATACCAAAACTCAACTATTCCTTTAAGTCTCATTTATGCTACGTTTACACCATGTTCCCGGCGGTCACGGCAATCACGTTTCAGGCCACCTTGGACAAAACGGGATGGACGTGAGACAACGCGGGGGGACGGAATGGGCAAACGTGACAGGCCGCGATTGCCGTGGATGCCGGGCCAGATTTTTAACTGTCAACAAATTTGCCACGGCAGTCACGGTGCGGATGAGAAACCTAGAAGGCCGTACTAAAACGGGATGAACGCAACAAAACGTGACAGTACGTACAGTACGTACCGTAACAAAAACTTGGAGGCTGTCCGTAGTGAGACGGGAAGCATGTGTATTCCCCGGCACCTCACGGTCCTTTCAAGTTTTGTCACGTTCTGCCGCGTTTAGTGCGCGTTTTGTCACGGTTAGTTCACGGTTGCTGCGCGTTTTGTTTCATTTTGCCACGTTTTGTCATGGTTCTCGAGGCAAGCTAGGGTGTATGGTAGCCGTTTCGTCGCGTTCAATCACGGCGCGTCCCGGCGTGTGACGGTGTACGGACCCGACGCGCTACGGCGCGTTGCGTTCTACTACGTTCTTACACGGCGTGCGCGGTCTGGGATATAAAAGCAGGGCCCGGCAGGGGAGCTCCATTGTTGTCTCGTCGAAATCTCATTGCTTGGGAGGCCTTCTTATTATACCGTGGGCACAAACGTGCTCCAAAGCTGCCCGGCGTCCACGTTTCATCCGTAAAAAGCCTTGGCAGAACGTACTAACATCCGTGGTAGACCGTAGACCGGGACTCAGCAGTCCCTTCCCCCCTCGGCCCGTCACGGATACCGTGATTGACCGTGAGAAAACTTGGCAAAATCTACCAAAACTTGAATACAGTGAAAAAAATGGCCAAAATCCCACGGCGCACTACGTTTCTGGCAAACGGGGCCGCCGGGAACATGATGTAATCAATATAAGTAAAAGGGCATAAGTGCATTTTGTAAATGTAAATAAATGGATTAAGACAAATATTACACCACGATTTGTCGATTTTGTTTTACTCTATATTATTTCTCAGTAGATGTACATGTAAAATAGGATAGCCTGCTGAATATTTGGCATGGGCGCATGGGGATTTTTTTCGGGGGAGGGGGTGAGGTATTTTGCATGACTGTTATAATAACGTCTCCCGTTTTCACCTGCTAAGCACAACAAATGCTTACCACACATTGGATGCAAGAAAATTGTCATGCTTTTAATGATTTGGTCCGTATATGACACGGTTGCATCATCATCATCATCATCATTATCATCATCATCATCATCATCATCATCATAGGGGCATTTCCACAGTAACTCGCGTTACACTTTATGGTACATTGACTACTTGAATGTGCTGTAACTCCATTATTGTATGGAACTGTAGAACATGGCCAAAATTTATTAAACCTAAGAACGTGAAAAGCACCATCTAAAATGTTAATCCTGGTCGAGTATTTTATGTGCTGATTTGACATTTGTATGTGTCCTATGAGTTAGTATTGAAACAAACTATTAGGGAACAAATTATAGGATGCAGAAACATCGGTAACTCGCGTTACAGTTTGTCCGGAGGTTTTGATTCATTAAAAAATATACTTTAGATCACTCAAAAGACTGAAATACTTATCTGAAATGGTACGGTGATTATCTGTCATCCAATTTGGTGCCTTGAATAATGAAAATACCAGAAAATAATTATTGAAAATATGAAGATTTGCATGAAATTTGCACAGGGTATAGTCCCATGTGTGGAGTTTCGTGTATGTTTTCTGTTTTGCCTATAAGGAGACACCTGAGAATTAAAAAAAATCATCTGAACGGAAAGATATAATTATAGGATCATGATTTATGATAAAATAATGCAGACAAAATAATTAAGATTTGAAATAGAGCCAATTGTTTTTTTTTTCAGTTCATGTCCACTTTCCCGTGGAAATGCCCATAGCATCATCATCACCAATCATCATTACCATCACAATCGCCACCATAATCACAACCATATGTCAAACATATGCATCGAAATACTGATTTTGTCCCAAATTGTCATGGTTCTGTCCCAAAATATGAAAATCTTGTCCAAAAACATTTATTGTTGTCCCTCCCCCGAAATCATGTAGCTGCCCATTTCTGATTTGTTGATGATTCAAAGCTCAATTTCACGCACAAAATATTCGTGTATAGTGCCATCTAGTGGCTGCAGATTAACAGTTGTGGTCGTTCGTCGGTAGACACATAATGTACTAGTAATTTGTTTTGTTCGTTTTGACTTACGTGACCTTTATCCATAATTTAAATTATCGTCATGATTGCTTTTGTCATGTTATTGACATGTATTGCCATCAGAAATATCATACCCCGTATCACAGCCATTGATAGTTATCACCTCCAGTGTTTCATCATCATCATTATCATCATCATCACCAATCTTGACCATCATTATCACTGACACCAACAAAAACAGCAAAAACAATGACAACAACATCAACAACAAAAACAGCAGCAACAACAACAACAACAACACTACACATTTCTCTCGAAAAACGATGATTTAACCCGAAATTCGATGGTTCTGTCCCAAAATAAGAAAATATCTTTGAAACAATTTGTTTTTTGTTACCCGGACATCAAAAGATTTTTTCTCGAACTATTAAAAACTCCGACAGGCATTGCGAAATTGAAGGGGGAAAGGGAGGCGGGGAGGGGGGGGGGGGGGGGGGGGGCGCTCCACGGTGCTTCAATCACGTGGCTTATCTTATTTAAATCGTGTGCTGATGATTCAAAGCTCAATTTCACGATAATTATATCTCTGTATAGCGCCATCTAGTGGATACCGGTTTATAATACTTTCGCTCGTCGTAGACACGTATACCTTTACCCATCGTCGAAGTTATTGTTATGATTGTTATTATCGCCACACTATGATCACAATTGATTATCATCATCACCATCATAATTATCATCATCATCATCATCATCATCATCATCATCATCATCATCATCATCATCATCGTCTTCATCGTCATCATCATTATTATTGTCACTATCAACTTCCCTTTTCACCACTACCATCACCACCATCATATAAATTATATTTTGGAAGTAATATCTGAACACGTTCTCGTCGAATTAAAGGGCCATTATTACTCGTTGGATTAGACGTTTCAGGTCACATATCTACGATACAAGTACAGACAGTGGCATATCGATGTCGATCTGATTGAGGGCTAGCGATTTGTTTTAGAGGTAACACTATAATTATATGAATTTCTTAATCTTTTAAAGGACATCCTTCTTTCGTCGTGTTATTGTTTTCTCAAACTAATGGGGGGGGGGGGGGGGGGGCGTCCCCCATATCTTTGGAGCTACGCCACAGGGTCTAGATAATTAAAAGAAGTCTACATCTGATTTCAGAAGTAAAGCCGACGCAATAAATTAAGATTGTAGGGTTGGAAAGCATAGCTTTAACATAATTTGTAAAGTATGATTCTCAAATGGGCAAACAATTATTACTGGGTACATGGGGATGCAAAATCAGTTACTCATTGTTTTAACAATTCTTTGTTTATTCCCTCAACTACTTTTTTTTAAATCAAACTTCGAGTACATTTAACATAAATAAGAGCAACCCTTAAAGGGACAGTTCCTCTTTTACAAAACGTCTGAACAGTTTCCAGTTGACGGATGGGGATGAATGTAACACACACAAAAAAAAAACAGCCCTGTAATTTGGATTCTACAAATGAAAAACGAATGCGTCCCTCCATCAAACTATATATCTGTCAATAAAGGAGTCTAACTGATTTAGCATAATATTACAACAACATTGTACTTATTCTTGTATAGGTATTGTGAAGCCGACATTTTAACAAATTAAGAATATGTAATTACATGTAGTCAGAGGACGGTTTGGTTATTTTGTTTAGTATCCGCTTATGCCGTTTTTATTTATGCGCGGGTCACGTAGCTAGCGTGGGTCACGTAGGAGTCACGCTTAGCGATGTAGTACTCCGTGGAATCCGCGTGCGAACTTTCTCACCGGGTGAATACACGTACAATGCACAATTAAATGTTGGACGACGGTTTATTAGTTTTAGGTCTATAACTCCACGAAAAAGAGATTACAAGCCCTAATTTTTTCAGGCATGCTATTAAATGACATTTTCTTTCTTATATATTATAAGACAATAACCTCGCAATATTGAAATTTTGCTTGCAAAAGAGGGTCTGTCCCTTACAAGCAAAATATACATACAAATTTCAAAATACAAGGGAAAATACAAATTAGACTACTCTGGCATACAAAAAGAGAAGACAAACTGATCAAATATAGTTTGTGTTACATTAGAACGCATTACGTTGTAAAATTATTAAATATTACCTGTTTGTATGAGATTTTAAAATGATTATTTTTATCGAGTAATTTATCCCATATAACGGGACCTTCATGGATTACCATATTGATTTCACAAAGCAATGGAGCGGCAAAGACCAACCCATCATTGGGGTGGGATTTGATAAAGAGGGTGAGTGCATCATGATAGAGGGGCAAAATAAGACACCTAAGCATGCTAAGTAAAGCAGGGAAAATAAGAAAGAAGGAATTCCCATTCGGTACCCAATACCCAATAAAAAAAAAATTATTTGTTTTTGTTGGGGGGGGGGGGGGGGGGGGGCTGGGGTCAGGGAGTAATCGTCCCCCTTCCTATACACAAACGTTGTGATCTGCATTATACATAATTTCCGAATATGTCATACCATTCTCACTTTATTTCAGTGAAACAAATTAAGGCATCACTGAATAAACAATAATTTTGTATAAAATGTCGAGTATGTTAGTGAGGTTAATTAATGTCTTTATTGGATAGAATGGTTGAGGCCCAGTCGCCTATGGATTTATGATGGTAAAAGGGGGCGTTTACTAAATAAACGAATGAGTGTAAACAATGAACTAGATCTTATCAGAATCATATCAGCAAATATGAAGTGGACATAAGTATGTGGGCCGAGTTTCTTTCCCCGAGAGATGTCAGTTTTACATGAATTTAATTTGTCGATATAGCGCCATCTTGTGTTGGACAGGTCGTATCCTTTCTTCATCCGCCAGTCGATACACGTTTCTTGTGTATAACAGATAGGCTAGTCCTATATTTTGTCCCAAATCCATTTTCGAATTCATTTTCCTCATTGCTTCTACTAGTATTATCTTCCTCATCGCCGTCGACCATAATCACTATAATCTCCATCATGGTTTATCTCGACTATCGGAATCGTTCAACAACTGTCACAATCACTCCTACTGTCCAGTCAGGCACCATCATGATACTCATAATGTAACAAGGAGAAAATCAACATCATCACCATTGTCATCCTGACCCCATCCCCATCACCATTATCAGCGTCCACTTCATCGTCACCGTCCGTACATATCATATCTCCATTATCACCATCATCGTCATCATCATCATCACCATAATTATCACCATCACCAAATATCATTATCATCATCATCACAACCACCATAATTATCATCATCACCATCGTCATCATCATCAACATCATCTTAATCATCATCCTTATCATTATCATCATCATAATTTATATCATATTCATTATACTTATCAGAAACATCATCAGAAACATTAACACGCCATGAACATGTCCAAAATCCCCGTAATCACCATGAATACTGATCATAATCCACAGGACAAATCGCTATAAAAACATGTGTACATGTTCGTGTAGTCAGAGTAGTCGATTGCATTATATGCAATAAGTTTCATAGTTTTTGTGGTTTATTCTGAACCCAAAAGCAAAAGACATATTATATCGACATAATGGAGAACAAACAAGAATCTCAAGTAGATACATACAATAACTCTGTTCAAACCTGTATTATATACACGAGTACAATATCATTACATTTGCATATTTTCATATACATCAATGTCACAGCATCGCCATTTGTGTACATTCGAGTCCTAAAAGTAACACTAGTAAACAAACTAAATAATTGTTATTATACTAAGGCTCATTAAATGATATGCTTCAAGGCAAGATGGACTGTTGATTGTGCATGTTTGTACTAGTGAGTCAATATTCAACATCAACTTATATTTCGCGAAGTTAAGAGGAAATAAAAACATTCTTCTGTTCGAATGTATACATTTTAGCTCACCATTATCTTATAAAATACACTTCATCCAAATTTCTTTCAAAGCTGTTTGCAGGACTAGTGAAATTGAAAATACACGATAACCACCGAAATTGTTTTGAATAATGGTAAATATATTACTCATTGCGGATATAGTATCGGAAATAATATCGCTTTGTTTTGAATAGTTAGACGTTATTCATTAAAATAAAATGGATATCCTAACCGCAAATTAATATACAAATATTGTAATCAACTTATTTAGAAAACAAATTAAGTAACCTAGGTATTATTTAACACAAGTAATAAGGATGGTTCATGTTCATTTGCAGTGAAGTGCTATAGCATCTGGTTCCCCTGCATGATAATGACGTACATATTTGTATTCGTCACAATTATTTCATAAAAATACCACATTATAAAATAAAACTAGGTATAGTTTTCGGTTTCTTGAAAGGAAAAAAAAAACTACACTGAAATCACAACGTACTTGGGCTTGTGCAAAATCATTATCGGATATTAATTCCCACTCATAGCTGTTTAGAAATATACTTTTGCAATCTTTATCTTGACAACGAATATATATTTTCGCACTGTCACGACTCCTTCGTGTACATTTTGTTATGACGTTTGTCATTCCGCTGTCTTTGCAGTATGATGATAATACCGGATAGTATATTTTTTAATTTTCTGCCAAATGAGCTCCAAATTTCAGACTGTGTCTTTTGGAAAGCTAGGAGACGCTTCGATTTTCAAAATTTGAATTTCCGAGATAAATCATCTAAGTTTAAGATTTAAGCCAGTATCCTCTGCCATTATTTCAATTCAGTAATATTGTGCCGGTATTTATCAAATGATAGACGACCATTGAATTACCACTAAGATTTGTATTATTCGTGAACACATATGGAGATACTTCTTCTACATGACACTTTCCATTCTCACGATGCTTATTCCCTTCTTTCGTGTTATCGTCGCTGTATATGTATAACACTTTTCTGTTTTAGATCAAAGAGGGAAAGTCTACCACAAATTGTTCCTGTAGTTCTGTATTTTCTGCAAAATCGAATTCTTATCTTAGACCTTTCCCTTGTCACTGGTTATTCTATTTAAGTTTCTTTGATTGTGTGCTGCTGTGTAACACTTTTCAGTTCTATGACAAAAGAGGAAAATCGACCATAAAATCCTCCTGTAGTTGCGCGTTCCCAGCCACATAAGCGCCAAACTTCCGCCTGAGCCGCTTGCAGAGTTGCGAGATGCTCTCACGCGATGTCTTCCATATCACCTCAAACTCGATCGGACTACAGCGGGCGCCATACTTCTGGAACAGCAGTTCTGTGGAAAAACAAAACAAGCAAATGTATAAACATGCGATTGTTGAAAATTGATTATCTACAGGTGATGGAGTATGATATCATATTACGAGATGTCTTCCATATGACCTCGAACTCAATCAGACTACAGCGGGCACTATACTTCAGGAATAGTAGTTCTGTAGAGAGAAAATGAAGAAAAAAGGTATGAAGATAAGTAAATAGTAGAGGTCCTCAGCAGCACAATACAAACAAACAAAGATAAACTATCGAGAGGCTTATTAAAATACGGCGGCGAGATATTATATCGAGTGATGTCTTCCATATCACCTCGAACTCGATCGGACTACAGTGGGCGCTATACTTCTAGAAAAGCAATTCTGTGGACAGAAAATAACAAACCCAAAGTATGAACATAAGTTAACTGCATGTAGCGGACTCTCCTTAGCAAGCACAGTAAGAGATGGCTAAACTAACCAAATTCGTGTTAACTCGGATGTAGGATATTCTACCACGTTATGTTTACCAGATCATCTATAACTCGAATGGATTACAGATTTACACGGGCACAAGCACGTGGACACGACTACGGCACATTAACGGCAGATTAACAATAGTTTGGCAGAAAGAATAGTTCAATGACTAGAATATTTTAAGAAATCTTTTGACTATAAATAGATGCAGACCTCGCACCTGAGCGGTAGAACATGAAACGGAAGATTGGAACATGGGTTTATGGGAATATAAAGTTTTAGCGTTGTTTGTCAGAAATTGTGCTTAAGAAATTACGGATCATGCGTTATGCGCTGTGTGAGATGAAATACTTTGCCACATGTTAAAAGACTGTACACAATAGTTCTGTTCACAAATTTGAGGAAAACTCTTAACATAGTTGACAACTTTTGTAGTAAAATTAACTTTTCCTGGCAAGGGTCATCCAGTTGCCTCTGAAAAGATTCTTGTGAAAATGGAACTTAATCCAATCGAAACAGGAAAATAAACTAACAATAGTTTATATATATTTGTTTTCTAAACACCCTCTACTTACGTTTGATCTTCCTCATCCCAGCGAAGTCCAGCGGGTTCTTCTGACCACGCCCCGTGACCGAGGACCTGATGAGAACCCGAGTACCGAAGATACAGTAGCGGGCCAGAGCGATGGCCATGCGGGGCGCTCCGGCGTAGGGAGTCATCCCGTCCCACCGCGTGTCTTGCATCACCATGTCTATGCGGGCTGGTGATAGGAAGAACAGAATGAAAGGCAGGTATAAGGTAGAGATATGAATTATTAGTCGTTTGAAAACCATATTGGACTAAAGAATACAAATATCTTGGTAAGAATAATTTGATGCAGAAACAGGCGAGAGCTGCGATGGCTATGTGAGGAGCTCCGGAATAGGGAGTCATGTCGATATATCGATGGGGGGAAAAAGACAACAATAATTATATTATCTGGTCAACAAACAGACTTGTGATTCATAAATACCATCATGAACGAGCGACTTAGAGCAATTACGATTTGATTCACCCATTAAAAAATCCGTTTAACTTCTCCATTTTGTATTTGTTGAAGATACTAGTTTATTCAGTCTTTCGCATTCACTTATTTCTAAATAAAATATATTAAACTTTACAAGTTTATAAAGAAAAATTATACTTCATTGACAATTATAAATTATAACGTACATGTAAATATTGAGTATTTAGTTATTTATATACATGTTTATACCAATGTTAATTCTTTTCAATTTACCTTCCATATGTGATTCGTCCCAAGACGGCTGCTCTCCGAACTCTGACATGCTGTCCTGATCATCGAACCTCTCTCCGACAGATTTATCCTCCATGACGTCAGAGTAGGAATCATCCAAGGGAGCTTCCCTCTCCCTCCTGTCACCCTCCTCCTCCTCCTCCTCATCGAAATAATGTCCAGAAGTTGCAGGTGCATGTCCCCTTTCGTTCAGATGCCCCCTTCCAGTGAAGTCCTTTCTACCTGTGAAAGGAAAACTGTCCATTCTGCCCCTGTACCCTGGCCCGCACATCCTGGCTTTCTTTGGGAAAGGGAGGATCGGCCGCCCACCTCCCCTGTCTTTGTGTCTGGGGCCAAAATTGTGGAAGCCTCCTGAAAAGTTTCTGCCGACTCCCCCTAGTTCGGTCTCTCTACTTATGCGGGGATTCTCTACTCTACTGCCTGTAGTGTTTTGTGTGACTTCTTCTCCAACACCACCCTCTCCTCTCCCTTCTACATGTAGTCTCACTTGTTCGACATCCCGACCCTCATCTCCCTTTTCGCTCCCCCCTCCTTCAACTGCTCTTTCTGTAGTTTTATCTCCACGCCGATCAGATGCCTCCTGCCTGGACATACTGCTACCCTCATTACTTCCACCTGCTCCTGCAGCACCGTTACTGCTCCCTGTCTTTCCTCCAGTACTACCGTTACTATTGCCAGGAGGACTTCCAGTGTTCGATCCTGCACTCCCTCCTCCTGCTCCTCTTCCTCCTCCTC